>JBBPJJ010000076.1:0-45086 GCA_038088635.1 Veloboletus limbatus
AAAAACAACTTTGCCAGTATCCAACACAAGCTAAGGGGGTTTGGGAGATATGGGATAGAGTTGTAGAAGTGTGGGAGAAAATAGAGCCAGAAGAGTGTCAGAAGTTGATTGAAAGTATGCCTAGAAGAATAGAAGCAGTAATCAAGGCAAAAGGAGGACATACCAAGTACTAAAAGAGCATTGACTATATATTTGAAGGACACTCACATAATTGTCCCAATAAGTATCAGTTTTGAATTGCATGTATCTCCATCATTACTGATTCAAATTACATAATATATTTATCATTGCCTAGCCAAGGGTACCAGCCTCCTTTCATACACCAACACTTTGTTTATATCTGTTTATGTGCTGGAACAATTTTGTGAGTCACTGTATAATGAGAGTGACAGCTCAGAAGTATCCAGATGGGCACATGGTCCCATTGTCTTGGTCCTAAGCCTTATCAGGACAGAAGGCGGATGGGTCGTTCACAAGAAGACATTGAACACGAGGATTCTCCACCATCACTCCCCGAACCTGAATGGGGATTAAGTTTACTGCAGATGACTTGAATAATGTTGGGTTAGCCCTTGATTGTTCGCTTGATGATTTGTTTGGCTCGAGCGATGAAGTGATCCATGGTGAAGGTGAGGTGGTAAATCTTGATGAAGTGCATGCAAATTAGCACCCGAATAGGTAATCCCAAAGAAAATAAATGTAGTACCACATATGAGCTTTCGCTGACATGGACAAGTCACAGCTCACAGCAGACAGGACCACCTGAACTGAATGAGTGCCGTTTCTAGATGGGGAATGATCAGAAGCCAAAGAGTTCGATAAAACCTCTCCATGTCTGTAATAGTGATGATCAGCTGCTTGATATCTTGTTCCACCTATCCGCCTACTGCACAGTGAGCATTGTCGAAGGTTGTAGCAAAGCTGAACACAAAGCAGTTTTCCTGATCTTCAGCCAAGCTATCAGCTTTGAGGCACCACTTTTCTCAGTCTTTTGAGATGAGGTGGCTTTCGTCTAACCCAAAGAGAACACCCACAAAACTGGTATGTGGACGTGGATTACCAGGATAGAGGGATTGATTACCACCTGTGATTGCAGTGGCCTAGATGTTGTTGTCATTTTCGTCGCAGTGGTGGTCGTGGGTGGGTGAACAAACTATGAACAGGCATGATGGGGTGTGCATAAATGGGTGTCGAACAAACGGACCACTAAGTGGGGGCAGGGCACAGCTCAGTATCGTCAAATAGGACTGGGGGTGGGCCATGCACGAACAGCACACTTGAATGCGAACAGCCGAAGTACTGTACAATGTCCGATTGTCCTGGCAATCTCTGTCACCCAACTTCAACTCAGCAACGCGAAACGAATCACGACAAGCATAGGCGCTGATATCCATACCTTCTCACGCCACCCACTGAGTAGTACACTTCCGCTGATGTCGCCCCACCTAGGCATACCCATTCCCTTCAAGTTGTAGATATACTTTATCAATGTGTCTTGAGAGGGCGATTGGAGGACGGTGGGAATCTCTGTTGCTTTGGTACTGTCAAGGACGGAGACGATGGTTTGAAGGTGAGATTCTGTGGAAAAGAAAAAAAAAATTGAATCGAGATTGAGAATCGAAAGAGCGACACAGCTACCTTGGGGTCCAAGAGGTGGGCTACCAAGTGCGACGCTGAGCGCACCTGTGATATTGCCCCTAAGGCTACAACAGATGGGGGCATCAGTCAGTCAGTTTGACGAATAGAACACATAAAGCGAAGGACGTCACACACTGATGCACTGCCAGAGACCGTGACGCACTTGTTCAATGTATGCCAATGGCTGTGGGAACCACATAGTACACTGGCAGGACCAGCCCAAGAGCAAGGACTCTGAGTCCGATTCAGAGGTATATCCACTGGTCTGTAAGACTACTAGTACTGTTTACTCTACTACTACTAATACCTTGTACACATTGTCATAGATAGTGTCAATTCTGTCCTCGAGCATTACCTCCTTGTCACATGTCACCTTTGACTTCATTTGCATGGGGTCAATACATTAGGGATAGCAGGTATCGCAGGCCTGGGTATTGCAGATAGTGGTACACAGTACAAATTACTAGTAGTAGTTAGTGTTAGTGACGGGGGGTGCGAACAAGTAGGAGGGGCTGGGCATGGGCATGGGCATGCGAGTGGGCATGACTCAGGCATGAAACGGAGTACAAACAGCACACTTACGAGTGGGGGAGGTGTGAACGAACGGGAAGAGGGGCATGACGGGAAGTGGCGGAATGGAGACGCAGATGTAAAGGAGATAGAGATAGTAGAGGCAGCCATTTCTGTACTAGCAGTTAAGAGTTCATTGTCCATTGAGGAACTCGAGGATGTAGACACCTTCGATCTGATGCCAGTGCTTGTGCTATGACCCGAATCACTGCCTTCTTTCTCTCTTGGAGGTGCTGATGATAGAGGCAGCGACGATTGCGCTTGCGCCACAGAAGCAAGGGAGGTGGACTAAGAGGGCTCGTGCGTGTGTACCTTCTTCGCAGTTTTGGAGTGTGTTTGTCCCTCTTCATCTGAGGAAATGATAACTGAGGTTTGTGACTCTTTCTGACATTCTTGTATGGGTACTGGTCTGGTCCAGTGTTACTTTCTCCATGGCTAGCACACAAGGCTCATTTGGGGTATCTGAAGGATTAGGAATGGCGCCAGTGAGACGAAACCGCAGTCACAGAAGTCAGCCTGGGTTTCTTTGGTTTGCTAGCAGACATTGCAGGTACAGATGGGGCAATATTCTCCCTGCTGTTGTATGATGGTGTATGCTTAATTTTGACAGCCACCTTCAAGTTGGTGTCCATGCTCCCCTCCGGAAAGTCACCCTGCACATAAATTCTGCACCCTTTAGAGCGCTCTCAACATTAGCATCAACGTCGGCGTGTACCTCATTTGTGTTTGCTAGGGTGAGGGTAAAATCATGACGAAGGGAGGTAGAGGAGTGCAGAAATTGACATTTGGGACCCAAACAAAGAAGAGGAAGAGGAAGTCGTCAAGAGCCTGAGATAATTTTTGGAATGCCGATTCGAACTGAGAGTCGACAAACTAGAGGAGGTCCGCGATACCCTGACCGATGATGAGGCTGTGCCGGCCAAAGATAAGGAAGGTGTAATACAGTCATGATGCTGAAGATGAGTTGGGAGACTAAATATGCGCAAAAATTCATCAGTGATCGCGGAGGAGACCAAAAAGACAAAAGGGGAGGATATACATACTGTGCAATATACGCACTCCAGTCTGATTGGTCTGAATCCATAATCCATGCTGGACTGATGATAAAGTGGACGACATGTGTGAATTGGAGTATTGATTCGACTTTGAAGTCCTTCAGAAAGATCAGGTATCCTCACTCTGTGGGATCTGCCTTGACAGGCTACCCCTGCCTTGCTCAACAGTGCTGGGTGTTACATTTTACTCTTTTATCTATCCTTTCCTTTTCACCGTTTCTTTAACCTTCTTCAGTCACTCCTTCACGGTAACCTATGGGTTCACCTTTCACTCGTCATCAGGATTACATACATCTCTTTCTCTCCAATTCTTCGGCCTTCCAATGACTCACCTGACTGAGTCATACATAGCCTCGTTAATCTCTGCCCTTCAACAGGGTTCTTTCCACTTCCATCGCATTCCATACTATTCTTTACCTCTATCCTTTTCTGTCTTTTTCCGTTCTCGTACATGGTCCATGCTCCATATCTAACACTATATAAACCCACATAGTACAACCATGTACCCTTAACTTTGAGCTCCGCAATACTACGCTTAGTCTTGCCTAGCAAACTTGCTGACTTCGGTCCCCTAGTCCCTCAGTCCCAGCAAAGGTTCCTTCAAAGAGGCCTCCCAAGTCCTAGTCCTAGCCCCAGTCCTAGTTACCTTGCGAATACGTGCAAGCTTACCTGGCCCACACATAACACTGGGTCTTCCTTCGGGATAGTTTTCCTTTCAGACCTTACGGTGCACAAGTTCAAGAAGTTTGATTCGAGTTGCACGAATAGATTGTGGCCAGTCGTTTGGGCCCTTGGTGACTGATATATTACTGACAATCCTGTCAAGGTTAGAAGGTAGTACTATGGATCTGTCGAATGGCACGACTGGGTGGACTATCAAGTAAGGGTCTTCAAGGTAAGCGAGCATAGAGCATGCTGCAAGAACGAAACCTACCCTAGACAGCAGCCTGACTTGGTCCTCTTCCGACACTGCACTAGGTTCATTGAAATCGTAATTTGAACTGTTCCATGAGTCTGTGCCATATTAGTGGGCAGAGGGTGGGGAAAAGAGATGTAGGAGCAACGGGGCTGTGATTAGGCGAGGACGGGGGGACGACAAGGGGGATGTTTAAACAAGGAATGAAGAGAGCGAGTAGCCTGCCGGGTGTGGCATAGCACTCACCTGGTCTTTCCGAACATGCTGATCATAGCATGTCAAACCGCCCTTTTCAGAGTACCATGCTGGGTTGCGACGAATGACTGCACATTCATATATAGATGTCGAGGATATGCTTGGGTAATCCCTTTGGAGGCCAGCAGAATAGGCCATCGAGTGACCGATGGCTTCGATAACCTGTTTTGAGTAAGAGTACATTGAATTCTTGCCTGCAGTGCACCGTTGTGTTGTGAACAAGTGCACAAACAGGTAGACTGTAGGCAAGTAGAGCGTGAGTGAAATGGGTGAGAGGTATGTGTGGGCGAGCTGGAGGGGGTCCACGAACAGGTGGGGTGCAACCGTGCTTGAGCTAGTGTATTCCATGGTGTCGCGAATGGGTTGGGATTGTGGTGTGGGGTTTGGACATGAATGGTTGGGAGTCAACATTGTAGATACTAGTATGAGGGTCGTCGTGTCATAATCGTAATTGTGTCATCGTCAGGTGGTGGTGGGTGGGGTACGCATGTAGTTGTGTCATTGGGTAGTGATGGGGCATGAATGGGTGGGAATGGGTGTAGTGCTGTAGTCGTTGTCATAGCATTGGGTAGTGGGTACGAACTGGTACTAGGCATGGGTGAGCCTGGGGGGGCGCGACTGCAGCCTGAGGGTAAGGGAGCACTGGGGCTCACTTATTGGGGTGACGACAACAGCAACAGAACAGCAGGAAAAGCAAACAACACATCATGGAGGCCTGTGGGTGACTCGGACTCGGATGAGACATAGATGGGTTTGGTGCAGAGGACTACCATAATGCCCTCACAATGCAGCAGCCGACAGCATAGATGAATGACAATGGGAACAAAGATATGGCAGTGCGGGAGTCTAATGATTGTTAGATTCAAAATATATATATTTATGGAGGGCGGCGGACTGACTCATAGTGAACCGAATCTCTCACTGACAACTACCTTCATCCACCAATGATGTCCCAAAGCAACTTGGGCTTGAACGAGGCATCTTCCGAGTTCGAATTTTGGTCCACAGAATGGCAAAACGAGAACGAACAGTATGCTCCAAGTGATACGGCCGCGGCTGTGGACTGTGACAGCTTGATAAGTGGGAATCAATACAAGTAAGAAAACTTTGAGCTTGGAATTTGTACTTACAATAGTAGCCAAGAGCCCTTAGGCTCTTCTGAGATGCCCAGGCCAGTGCTGCTCGATGCACTCAGAAATCTAGCTTTCATCTGGGATGGCTCTGAGTTACAGGATGGTCGTCAAAGTTCAAGTCATCACAATGGCTGTGACATGGCTGTGCCTATGGAGTCACTGCAATCTGAGTCCCAATCTGGGTCCCTCTTATGGCAGCAAGTTCAAGTTGGGCCTCCGAGTCAGCCTGAGGCCCTGGGTTAGCTGGACTGGCAGGCAGGCCTGGAACTTGAGATTCTGGGCCTGACTGAGTCAGAAGCTAGCACAGCCATGATGCCAATAAATCAGTATGGACATTTAATATAAATTACAATTGAAATTGGATTTACTTACAATTATGATTTGAATACTAGGAACTTGGACTTAGACCTGCCATGGGACTGGCAGTATACAGATGTTACTAGCAGCACTAATCCCAGACATGGTGAATTCCTAGTGGATAATCTAAATGTCTCTGCTAGTAGTTTCTTTGCCCACTGGACAAGTAACACTGGCACTGGCAACAACAACAATTTGGTTATGCCAGTGGCTCCTAGTGTCTTGGAGCACTATTCTGAGCAACAGCCTGAGCCTGCCAGTGGCTTGCCTAATCAGATTCAGGTTCCTCGTTTCTGTAGTCAGTCTAGTAAGTTTTTATTCAACTTCACTTGCATCCATATTTCTACTATCTGAATAATTATCATAGCTTTATTTGTGAACACTCTACAATCTGCACAAGCCTTCTATTGGACCAGCTTGTTCAAGAATGCTGCAGAAATTCTCTGCATTCACTGTCATGAAGCAAGGTTAACAACAACTATTCAAAGTGGCTTCATCATGGAAACATTAACAAAGCTAGTTTATGAGTATTCTGTAGAATTTGCTCAATATGGGTATGGGGGGGCATGGGCCTTAGAACATGGTAAGCTTTAAGTTGAATTTACTTATTCAAATAGAACACTAATGAATATTATATTTTTTGGTAGTTGAAATAATCCTTGCAAACTCAGCCACAGCTCAGACAGTACTTACTCACTTGTCTGATGTAGATTTCAAGGCTTACATCATCAAAGAACTCAAAGAGGTATCTAACTGGTTTGTTGAACATGTCTGGCCTAGGGCTCTATACCTTGTGAAGACTCCCATTCAAGTGGAAGGTCAAATCTTTGGTCTTCTTCCACTT
This sequence comes from Veloboletus limbatus, assembly GCA_038088635.1. Taxonomy (NCBI): domain Eukaryota; kingdom Fungi; phylum Basidiomycota; class Agaricomycetes; order Boletales; family Boletaceae; genus Veloboletus; species Veloboletus limbatus. Next base: position 6,769 of record JBBPJJ010000076.1, read on the forward strand.
GATAGAGAAATCAACATGAATGAGTTGGAGATGTGGATTAGATATTCTGATGGATATGGATATGCAGTATTCCATCAGACATCTTGGAATCAGGCTACTCAATCTCATAGCATTCAAGTAAGCTAAATCTTATATTTAACTTGATTTACTGGTTTAAGTTTTGATTCTCTAGGAATCATTTGGCCATCAGACATTTCAGCAAATCTTCAAGACAGCAGCCTATAGAACTAGCCACCTTGGCTGTTTTGGTTTCATTGATAGCTTTGGTGCACCTCTTTCAAAAGTCACCATTGAAACAGGAGCTACTATATGTGGCTGGGTGAGTGATTGACCACTAGCAGTGCTAGCATTCTTTTAAGTTACTACTAGTAACTGTCATATGCCATACACCGCTCCCATTGCCATTCCGACCACTCCGACCACTCCTACTGCGATCCCGACCACTTCTACTGCAATTCTGACCACTCCTATCACAACTCCTGCAACTCCTACAACTCCTGTCGCATTTCCACAACTCCTATCGCATTTCCGCAACTCCGACCACTTCCTAGCACAACTCCGAGTGGTATTCCGACTCCTAGTGGAACTCCGACCAACTCCTAGTGGGAACTCCTTGCGGAATTCCTACTCTGAGCAAAACACCGTTTCGTGCGATTTCGTCTTCGTTTCTTCTCGTTTCAGTGTGACACCATTTCATATTTGTCATTCATCAGTTCCTTGACCTATTTCACCTTCATCAGACATATTGACATTGTTTCTGATCATTTCTGATCTGATGTCTACTTTGACATTCCGTTCCGATCATTTGATTTCTGTTCTGTCTTTCTCCGATTCCGCTGTCAGTTTCACATTACCAAGATGGTAACCACCTTCTTTATATATACCCATAGTCACTGTCATGTAAACTATCCTCAATATCGACTAAGACCAACTCTGGTTTCTTGTCGTCGCGTCTTCTGTTCCTTTCGTACAAATCCAGGACAACCCCGACTGACCAGCAAGGGCGCAGCGCTCCGCTCCGAGTCGCTGAAGCCAAGTCCTGCCCTCCGACAAATTCTCACGCTCCGGAATCACACCAGAATTGACCGGAGTTGACCTGGCCTTAACAGTAACACTGACTTTTCAATATCTGATAGTTAATTGCTGCTCACATGGAGTATAAGCAGCACAACATTAGCCTTGTCACATGGTGCTCAAAGGTGAAACGCAGAGAAATTGAAAAAATCATTGCAAAAGTATATGGTTTTTTCCAGGAGATTGTTCTTGAACTTGGACCATCCAACAGATCTTTGGATGAGAGAAGGATCTGGCATCACAACCTCACCCACTTCCTTACATTTTGACCACTTGAATTTGGTACTAGTACTAGTACTGCCAGTGGTAGCAATGTTAGTCACAATATCAGTAACAGATCATGATTTGGAAATCAAGTTGGTATTGTACACATATAGTTATTCAAGTTGATCATGAATGCAAATTTAACTCCTTAGAGTCAAATGATTTATTAACTACCACTAATAGCATTACAACAGGAGGTGGGCATGTTGACATATGGCTGGGTGAACACACAAAGAGCAGGGAGCACTGGCAGGTATCAGCAGTAGATATACCTTGGTTGCAACCTTGTCTGAAATTGTTGTGTGGTCATCTCAAGGTATTTGACATGAGTGGTAGCACAGTTAAGGAGGGAAACCCTGCTCAACTTCTGGTTGTAGACAGGAAGAGGATTATTGAGATTGCAATAGCCATCACAAGATTTACCACAGTGGTTCTGCTCAGACTTCAATTGATGTGCTGACAACAGCCTGAGATAGCCTTGTGGCAGACATCAGTGGTGTTTCCAGTTGTGATCCAAGTCATAGGTCAAAAGCCAGCATCATCCTCATCAGAATGTTCATTGCAAACCTTTTGTTGCAGAGCCTTAGCCACCAAATGAGTCATGGGGGCAGCAATAAGGTCAGAGAAATGAGAACAAGGAACAGAAATATACAAAACATTGTGGATCAAAAGCAAGTGCTGCTAGAGGCCTGCATAGATAAACCTGTGGGTCTCGCCATGCCGACCTGTACCCATAACCGCGCCAACCTGTACCCATCAACCTGCGGATCTTGAAAACCCACAGGTACCCAAATGGATACCATGGGTATAGGTGAGTCCGAGGGCAATGGCAACCTGGAGGGCAAGATGACGAGTGAACAAGCGTGCACACACGGCGACACTGTCTTGTCATGTGTGAATGCTCATGCATGCATGCCAGGGTGTGCAAGCAGCGAGGGGGATGCACAGCCGAGGTGAGGGTGAGACGGTGAGTGAATGAGCATGCACGCCCGACGCTATCTGCATCATGCATGCATACTCGTTCATGCACATGCCAGCACATGGTTGGCAAGAGCGACAGTGAGGGGGGCATGAGGGCGAGATGATGAGTGAACAAACATGCACTCGCGATACACACAGCATCACAGGTGCACATTTGTTTATGCGCAGGTCGTGCGAGTTGTTACGTGTGGACCGGGTAGGCTCGCACGTAGCCGCAAGGTGACTAGGACTGGGGACGAGGACTAGGGCTTGAGGAAGGCTTCATTATAGAGAGGCCTTTACTGAGACTGAGGGACTTGGGGACCAAAGTTGACGAACTGAGAGGCAAGACTAAGCGTAGAATTGCGGAGCTCAAAGTTAAAGAATACAAGTCATGCTAGTATGGTTTATATATGTTGGGAGAGGCTAGCACGGACCAAGACTACGAAAGGAAAAAGAGAGTAAAAGAATAGATGAAAGAACATCGCAGAATGCGATGGAAACGGAAAGAACTCTGTTGAAGAGTGAAGATTGACGAGATAAGTATGACTCAGTTAATAGAAGTCCGAGGAGTCGGAGTGAAGGAAAGTGAATGTAATCCTGATGACAGATGAAAGGTGAAACTGTGGTTTACCGTGAAGAGGTTATCAAGGAAGGAAAGAGACAAAGGAAAGAAACGGAAGAGACGAATCATAACATTACCCCCCCAGTAAATCTCAAGTCACCGACGAGAACCAGATCTTGAGGGATACATACGCGGCGGGCTGATTAGAGGTCCATGGCATAGGCACCAGGAGAACCGGTGACGTTTGCATAGGCTACATCGTCCCAAACGTCGTCTATATGGGTATCGACGTCGGAAAGAGGAGAGATGGGTGAAACGGTGCGTTGACAATGAGGGGCTACAAAGCGAACGGTCTGGCGCGCGGATGAGCGTGATAGGGAGTGTTGGGTCGTGGAGGAGCCTGATGATGATGACGATGTTGGGCGTCATGGTGGACGAGGATGAGGACGACTGGGACAGCGGACCTGCGCGTATCCTGGAGCCCATACAAGGCACAGTGGGCACTGGTATTGGGGACATTGGGCACGACGGTGCCCCAGTCGGTGACACTCGAAGCAGGCCTCTGGGTACCTGGGATGATTAGGGGGAAGGACGAGTCTTCCACCAAGTCCGGCTAACCATGCATCCGTGTGGGCCAGGGATGCTTCAATGGCAGGATTGAGAGGAGAGGAGGAGGCGCTTGGGGTCATCGGAGCATAGGGAGGTGGTTGGATCTCTTGGGCAAGTGCAAGTTCTCGGGTATAGCGTTTGATGTCGGCTAGGAACTCCCCGAAGTGGAGTTGGTATCCCATGGTGACAAGGGCACCCCGTAGGTGGTCCCTGATGTGTCGAAGGACGCCCACGATGAGAGTAACGTAGGCATCGGGATTGGTCGAATTGTTACACACTAAGAGGTCTATGCGTTCCATTTCGATGAGGGCTTTGTACAGGGCTAGGAGAGGGGAGCCATAATCAAGATGGCTAGTGGCTGGAATGGCCAGTCAGGAGTCCATAATGCGATGCAGGAGGACCTGCGCGTATGTATCATCTGGTGCATCTGAGTGGAGACGGTGAGACGCTGGGGGAAGAAGAACCGATAAAATCGGTGGGTGAGAACTCATTGGTCTAGTAGCAAAAGGGTCTGGCGTATCTAGTGCAGGACTCGCCACCTGCCAGGCACCTTCGGGATCCTCTCCCCACCCTGCTTCTGCAGTGGTTGAGTCAGAGTCGACTGGTTCTTCAGGGTCGTTGTGAAGTTGAAGGTGTATTTGTTCAGGGGCGGTGACGAAAGAAGGCAATGATGAGGGACTATCATCGATCAGTTCGGGAATGGGGGAAACAGAGCGAACCGTGTAAGTTACACCCATGACGAAAAGATGGAGGAGAATTAAAATGTATAGTGGAAGGGGCAGTAGTCGTATTTGCAAAAATAAGCGTGCTGCAGTGAACGAGAACTTGGGACTTTGTAACAAAAGCAAAATATAAAATGTGAAAGTTTTTCTTTTGGAACGAAATCGAACATAAAACGGAAGGGAAAGAAAGGATGAGGGGTTTCAAAGTTTGTGACATTTTTTATAGTCGGCCAGAAGTGCTGTGGAGTGTTTCAGATTCCGCTCGGGAACCCACAAGTCTTCTTCGGCTGTGTATCCTTTCCATCGGATTAGGAAGGAACAGTGTGCTGTGGAACCACGATGGTGTCAGATCTCCTCTATTTCGTATTCCTCTTCCCCTTCTACTAGTTCCGGTGGTGGTTGTGGGAAGTTCATTCCGTAAGTGTCATTTTCGTGATAGGAAGACAAGAGAGAGGCATGGAATACCGGATGAATTTTCCATGTCTTTGGAAGGCATAGTTGTATGTGACTGGTGAGAAAACCTTGGTAATAACAAATGGTCCTTCTTGTTTTGCAGCGAATTTGGGGTTGACTACAAGGCGTTTTAAATTCCTTGCTTCCAACCATACCTTTTCTCCTACTTTGAACGTGGTAAACCGCTGTTTGGATCTCGCTGCCATAGTTTGCCTAGCAAGTTCATGAGCAGCAAGGGCTTCATTTCGTGCTTCCGTGAGAAGTGACATGCGCTGGTTTACGGCCGGAAGATTTGATGATGGGATAACCGTTGGCAGGGCTTGGGGTTCAAAGCCCATCATGAGAAAGAAAGGGGACTTTCCAGTGACCGAGTGGGGACGGTGGTTATGCGCAAATTCCGCCATTGCAATATGATTAGCCCACGTTGTTGGTTCGTTCCCACAGAAGATCTGTAAATACGTTTCCACTTCTTGATTCACACGTTCTGTCTCGCCGTCAGTTTGAGGGTGATAGGCGGTGGAGACAGCAAGTTCGTAACCGAGGAGTCTTCCTAACTCCTTAGCAAAGGAAGACGCGAACTGGGGACTGCGGTCAGAGATGATCTTTTCGTAAAGGCCAAACCGGGTGAAAACGTGGGTAAAGAATAATGAAGCGATCCCTTCGGCCGTGACTGTGGTGGTGGTAGGACAGAGAATTACCCCCTTCGTAAGGCCATGGTCGACCATGACCAGGAGAGCATCAAAGCCCGAGGAAGAAGGGAGACCGGTGATCAGGTCACAAGAGACCTGCTGAAAAGGGCTAGTACAGGCGGAACAGATGGGCATGAGAGGGGGAGTAGAGGGGTGAGTGTTAATTTTATTCCGCTGACAGGTGGCGCAACCAGCGACATAATGATGAATATACTGTGCCAAGCCAGGCCACCAATAATGCGCCGCGACCAATTGGCGAGTCTTAAGGTAGCCCGGGTGTCCTGCCATTTCATGATTGTGGCACCCGGACACAAGGGCATGCCAAAGTAGGTCGTTGCAGGGAACTTACAAACGACCGCGGTAAGAGAGCTTTCCATCAGCATAAGACCAATCGGAGGGAAGACGGGTGGAGGAACCAGGGAGAGGTTGAGGGTTCAACCAATCAAGAATCAGGGGATCGGAAGCAGAAGCATCCTGGATTCGACGATCAAGGGCAGCATCGACAAGGTTGACAAACAGGGCATCGGGGAGGAGGGTGACGTCGGCATTATCCGAGGAGGCATTGGCGGGGATATGATCTGGGTGACGGGAGAGAGCATCAGGACCCGTGAGTAATTTACCCGGGATGTGAGTAATTTGCAGGTCAAAGTCCTGCAAGTCCAGCAACCAGCGAGCTTGGCGGCGATTTAACGACTGGGCTTGATGAATGTAAGTAAGGTTTTTGTGGTCAGTAAAAACTTGGACGGGAGCAGGGGAACTAATAAGGTAATGCTGCCAGGCACGTAGGGCGCGAAGAATAGCCAGGAGTTCGTGGTCGTGAATGTCATAATTTCGTTCAGCAGGCAAGAAGGATTGAGAGAGATAAGAACAGGGGTGCCAATCCCCGTTCAGATCTGATTGCAAGAGAATACCGCCGGTTGCCCATTTAGAGGCGTCGGTGGCGATGGCGAATGGCTTCGTGCTATCAGGGAGTTGAAGAACAGGTTTAGTCAGACAAGCCGTTTTGAGCGAGTCGAAGGCAGATTGACAGGCTGGGGTCCAATCCCATGGAGTCGTTTTCTTTGTGAGGTCGATCAACGGACGAGCTAAGGTAGAGTAGTCGCGAATGAAACAGCGGTAAAAGTTAGCAAAACTGAGGAAAGACCGAACGTCTTTGAGAGTAATTGGCGTTTTCCAAGCACGTATGCCATCGAGTTTAATGGGGTCCATGGCTAACTGTCCTGGTTTGACGATCATGCCGAGATATTCAACTTCCGAGGTATTGAAAACGCATTTTTCCAATTTGAGATGTAGGTCGAGGTCTGCCATGCATTGAAGAACACGTTTGGTATTGTGTTCGTGGGTTTCCTGATTGGGGGAATAGATCAATAAATCATCCATGTAAATAACCAACCACCCTTCCACTATCATATCATGGAAGGAGTCATTCATAAACCATTGGAAGGTAGCAGGGGAATTGGTCATGCCAAAGAACATAACCGTTGGTTTGAATAATCTGTGATGTGTGATGAATGCCGCCTTCCATTGGTCTCCGTCTTTGATTCGAACATTGTTGTAGCCCCATCGGACGTCAAACTTGGTAAAATGTTTGGCGTTTTTCAGTTTGTCGATTAAGTCAGTGATGAGCGGTAAGGGGTAGGCATCGCGAACGGTATGTTCGTTTAAATATCGATAGTCTTGGCATGGGCGAAGTTTTCCATCTTTCTTCTTGACGAAGAAGAATGGTGAGGCATGTGGGGAATTGGATGGACGGATTTTGCCTGATTTGAGATGTTCATCGATAAAGTCATCTGCCGCTTTAGTTTCATCAGTAGATAGTGGATAGAGTTTACCGATCTTGGGAACGAAGGAATCTTTCAGATTGATGGCGTGATCATAGGGTTGGACAGGTAGTAGGGTCCCCGCAGCTACTTCGGAGAACACCGACCGAAAGTTGTCGTATTTGATTGGAAGGGTTACCTTTGGTTTATGGGCGAGGTTTTGTATAGCTAAGTCTGTCGATGTGATGTAAGCTCGGACCATAGCAGGGAACACGCATCATGGGGTCAAATATCATTTGTCTCCTTTAATAACGCGATTAATGCAATAGGACGCTGTTGCTTTCTTGGTAAAATCTTCTGGTCGGAGGAAATCTTCATTGTTTGTTTTGAGGTAGTCGTAAAGTTTTTTATCGAATTCATGGGTTATCGCGGCATGTCGCACTGGATGGGGTTCAATTTTGTAGTATCCAGGGGCTTGTTGGGTCTTCTGAATTTGTCCCTTGATCTCAGTGGTGAGGTCGTTGGATCGATCGGTTTCGGGTCGGAGTAGTAGGTGGTTTCTTTTCCAATCAATCTCAGGGTCTTCTTGTTGAAGCCATGGGAAGCCTAGGATAATGCGATCGTTTCCACATCCCATAACGTGGAAAAGAACTTTGGTGGTAATACTCCCGATTGTGACATAGAGATCGGCGGTAAAATGGATTGTTCCTTTGACATTTAGGGATCCATCGACGTTTTTGACAGGGATCGGTTTTGATAATCGGGTGCAGGGGATTCGATTCTTTCAAATGAACCCCCAATCGAGGCAATTGATATGTGCTCCAGAGTCTACGAGGGCAGTGGTGACGACGGTTTTCTTGGTACTTGCGGGGATTGATATCGTGGCGGTTATGAATAGTGATTTCTTGGATTTAGATTGTACAGGCGAGTACTTATGGGAAGGAGAGGCTGACGTCGTTACAGACTCCCCTTTTAAAAAGACTGAACCTTGTTGACAAGAATTTCGTCATCTTCATCGTCACATTCCATCAAGTCCGGGATTTCTCCCGTCTCTTCTTCGTCAGTTCTTTTCACAACTACATCAACATCTTCCTCCTTCTTTTCTCTCCAAGTTGCTTTGGTGTTGACGCAGCGGGTCTTACATTTATTGGCCGAGTGACTGGGAAGATGACATTTGAAGCAGAGTCCTCGTTCTTGACATTCTTTGTGAGATTCCGGTGTGAGCCTGGGCAGTCTAGAGACGGTAGTTGCATCAACTTCCATGGCGTTTGGATCTTTGCAGGGGAAAGAGAAGGGACGTGAGACTGGAGTGGTTGTATGAGAAGTACGTGCTTTAATTTCCCTAACTCTGTCCCAGGCTGCGTTGAACGATGTGGCTTTTTCATACCATTTGTCAATTGAGTCCGGTACTGGATCCATAGTCATAATGCGCATCATCAGGTTTGATAGGATTCTGGCTGAGTAATATCCTATCAAAACGTTGTGGTCGGTGATCCCGGTGCGTGCGGCGTTGGTTTGGAACTCGGTGGTGTAGAGGCTAAGGGAAGGGGTGAACACGCCATTATTCAGGACCATCTTCTTTGTGGAAAGCCATCCGATTGCTTGGTTGACGACGTCGTGGTGCTTGAATGCTCTGTTGAGTTTAGCGGTGAAGGAAGCCCAGGTACCCATATTAAGAGTGCCATCATTCTGTACGCAACTAACGTGAAATGTAGCAGCCCAGCTCTTGGCCGATCCTTTGTTCATATAGGAAAGAGCGAAAGCGATTTGCTTGGTGTCATTGTTGTAAATCTCGGAATTGGTGCTAAGGTAGAACACAACATTGTTGTACCATCCTGGGTATTCGGAATAGTTTCCATTGAACTCGTGGGGAGCATTGAGTCGAAGTTCAGTGGGTGGATTCGTCATTGGTAGTACAGCGACAGGGGATCGAGGTGCAGGTTGAACGGGTGCTAGGGATCGAGGTGGAGGTTGTACTGGGGTTACTGGCGAGGTTTCTTCGTTGTCTTTGTCTTGGTCCGAGGGGTCTGAGAGATCTTCGTCGTCAGATGATTCTGGGATAACTGGGGGAGGGTGTCGAGGTGTTGTTCTCGACGTTCTAGGAGTACTGGAAGACAGGGTGTAGGATGATATGGCTCACAATGGTAGTGGCCGTGCAGAAGTTAACTTTGAGCTTTTGTTACGTGTGGGCCAGGTAGGCTCGCACGTAGCCGCAAGGTGACTAGGACTGGGGACGAGGACTAGGGCTTGAGGAAGGCTTCGTTATAGAGAGGCCTTTACTGAGACTGAGGGACTTGGGGACCAAAGTCGACGAACTGAGAGGCAAGACTAAGCGTAGAATTGCGGAGCTCAAAGTTAAAGAATACAGGTCGTGCTAGTATGGTTTATATATGTTGGGAGAGGCTAGCACGGACCAAGACTATGAAAGGAAAAAGAGAGTAAAAGAATAGATGAAAGAACATCGCAGAATGCGATGGAAACGGAAAGAACTCTGTTGAAGAGTGAAGATTGACGAGATAAGTATGACTCAGTTAATAGAAGTCCGAGGAGTCGGAGCGAAGGAAAGTGAATGTAATCCTGATGACAGATGAAAGGTGAAACTGTGGTTTACCGTGAAGAGGTTATCAAGGAAGGAAAGAGATGAAGGAAAGAAACGGAAGAGACAAATCGTAACACGAGTGGTGAGGATGAGGCAAGAGTGAGGCGGGTGAGGCGCAACCTGGGCAAGACGAGCCTAAGGGCGAGGGCGAGGGCGAGGAGAGGGTGAGGAGAGGGCGAGGAGAGGAGGCGCAATGAGGGTGATGCAGCAAGCAGTGCACGCTGCTATCTGACAGGGGTCATGAGCAGCGAGGGTGAGGTGAGGGGGGGTGAGGGCGAGGGGGTGCGAGGGTGAGATATGAGGGCAAGGGCGAGGAGAGGGCAAGGAGAGGGGGCGTGATGAGGGTGATGCAGCAAGCAGTGCATGCTGCTATCTGACAGGGCGCGTGAGCGGTGAGGGTGAGGTGAGGGGGGGGGTGAGGGCAAGGGGGCGTGAGGGCAAGATGACGAGACAAGTGAATGAGCACACATGCATGGTGCAGACAGCATTGTGGATGCACGCTCATTCATGCGCAGGGTATGCGAGTGGCAAGGGTGAGGAGAGGGCGAGGAGAGGGCAAGGGGGCGTGATAATGGCGACGCAGCAAGCAGTGCATGCCGTTACCCAAAATGAGTAGGTGCGAGACTAGTGAACGACACGAGCGCAAGATGGTGAACATACCTGTGCCATCACCACCTCTCCCTAACGGTGCTAAGCCTCTTCTCGAGCCTGTGGATCCACCCCATCAACGTGCAGACTGAAGACGCAGCCTAGAATTGGTGGGGGGGCGAATGAATGGGTGATGGTGAGTGGGTGGGTGGTGGTGGCGAACAAACAGGTGGTGTGGTGGCAAACAAACAGGTGGTGTGGTGGCAAACAAACAGATGGTGTGGTGGCAAACAAACAGGTGGTGTGGTGGCAAACAAACAGGTGGTGTGGTGGCAAATGAACATGTTACATGTGGGCCAGGTAGACTCGCACGTATCCACAAGATGACTAGGACTTGGGACAAGGACTAGGACTTGAGGAAGGCTTCATATAGAGAGGCCATTGTTGGAACTGAGGGACTAGGGACCGAAGTCGGAAAACTGAGAGGTATGACTAGGAGTTGAATTATGGAGCTCAAAGTTAAGGAGTACAGGTCGTGCTAGTATGATTTATATACTTGGTAGAGACTAGCACGGACCAGGACTAAGAAAGGAATAAGAGATAAAGAGAGATGAGTAAAGGAAAGTTATAGAAGTGAATCGAATGTGAACGAAGCGGAAGGAACCCTGTTGAAGGGTAAGAATTGACGAAGTTACATATGACTCAATTAGTGAGTCAGCTATCGAAGGCCGAGGAATCGGAAGGAAGAAAAGTAATCGTAATCAAGATGACATGGGAAAGGTGAACCCACAGGTTACCGTAGAAAGGTCATCAAGATGGGAAAGAAAAGAAAAGAAACAAAGAAGAAAGATAAAGACGAATCATAACAGAACAGGTGGTGTGGATGGTGACTGAACAGGTGGGGGGGGGCGAATGAACAGGTGAGGGTGAATGAACAGGTGGGGGCGAAATAAACAGGTGTGGACATGTTGCATCGTGACTTGAAACAGAATGGGTGGGAATGATGTAGGCAGCATGATGGGGACAGGTTGGGGCCAAACAGGTTGTTGCCAGCCCCATTACTTTCTCAATGTTGGTGTAATCAACTCGTCGTTGTGGCTGGATTCAGAATGGACAGGTAAGTAGGTGGGGGGTGAACAAACCAGTGGTAGTGGGTGAGTGGCAGCACAAATGGGTGAGTTGGTGATGGGTACATGGGTCATGGGTCATGGGTGTTTGACAACATGCAACGCGGAGGCAATTTGGACTACTCACATTGTTGAGGTGTTTGGAGCTAAATGAGGTTGAGGCAGATAATGGTTGTGGTTGAGGAACAAGAGTGTTATTAGAACTCAGATGTTGAGTTCGAATCTTATATAGTGACATGTGATGTACAATTATATAAGCTACTCTAAATAAAAGAAATAGAATAGAAATAGGAGCGAAGGCAGCTGAGTAACAGCGCGTTCAACACTACCCCTCGCTCGAAGCATGGTGTGCTGATGAGCGGAAATGGCGACTATGGAGGGGTTAATACGATCCCGAGAGATGTGCGGAATTCCTTGAATTTGATACGCCCCAGGTTTTTGGTGAACATGTCAGCAGGATTGCTGACTCCATCTATGAAGAAGAGCTCAATGTGGCCATCCTGAATCCAGTCATGAATCACATGCCAACAAATGTCGATGGGCTTACTGTGTGGTTCAGTGATAGGGTTAGATGCCATAAAGATGGATCCTTGATTATCACCGCAAATTGGTATTGCGTTCATTTTATACCCGAGTTCTCGCAGAAGTTGTCAAACCCAGAAGGCTTGTCTACCGCAGTCCAATAAGGACATGTACTCAGCTTCAGTAGAGGAGTGCGCCACGGTAGGCTGCAGGCGAGATCGCCAGCTGAAGGTACACCCAGCTAGCTGTAAGAACCAGCCGGTTTGGGACTTGCATGTATTTGGGTCGGATGTCCAATCAGCATCGGTGTATGCGATAATGCCTTGGTCCTTGTTGCCATCGAAGCACAAGGCTGCTTTAGGCGTTCCTAAGAGGTAGCGGCAAATATGTAGCGCTTTTGATAAATGTTCCTCTGTTGGATTCGCCAAATGACGCGCCATAGTTGTGATGGCATAGGCAATATCAGGCCGCGTTCCGATCATGATGTAGATCAGAGAACCGATAACAGTTTGGAACTTCTGACGAAGTCCAGGGTTAATGGGCACATTGTTTTTGATGGGATAATACCCCTGAGGTAGGGGGAGTCTGCGTGGCTTTGGAGTTTTGCAAATCAAAACGCGTGATGATCTTTTGAAGGTATTCCTTCTAGTCGATATAGAGTTTTCGACCGGAGCGTTTGATGTTCATGTGCAAGAACTCTTTGGCTTCGCCAAGATCGCGACATTCCCATTTGCGAATGAAGTGCGCTTTGACCTCATCAACGATTGCCTTCGAGGGACCACAGAAAATGGCATCATCTACGTAAATAATGGCTACAACCGTAAGGGAGCCTTTCTTTTTGTAGAGAAAGATGCCGGAATCTCATTTAATCTGCTCAAAGGCGAGCTCTTTCATGGACTCATTGAGGGCTTTCCACCAGGCGAGACCAGCCTGCTTTAATCCATAAAGTGCCTTTTTGAGGTGCAGTACTTTAGTCTCAGCACCGGGGATTTTGAATCCCTCTGATTGTTCCATGTAGATCTCTTCGTTGAGTGCGCCATATAGATAGGCGGTGCGAACATCGACGGCTTCCATGTGCCAGTTTTCGAGCGCTGCAAGTGCAAGCATTAAGCGCACTGTTTCGTATTGCACGACAGGAGAAAAGATTTGGTCGAAGTCTAAGCCTGGATGCGTATCCCCTGAGAGGCAAGCAGCTCATCAAAAGCTTTGGACTTGCACTCTCCCCCTGCATCGGACATCCATTCTTTAACTTTAGCGTTGAATTAGGTGGACACCATTGCTAAGAAGCGCTTGGTTGCCTGGAGGGCATTATCCTTGGTGCGCAAGAGTGCGCTCCACCCATATGACATGTAGTCATCAAAGAAGGTGATAATGTACCAGTATTTGTGGTACGATGCGATGGGGAAGGACTTAACGTCCGAATGGATAAGCTCGAAGGGCGCTTTGGCTCTCCTGAGATCCGGGTGGAAGGTGCGAGCAGGGGTTTTACCCTCCGCACAACCTTTGCAGGTTTTGTCTTCCTTCGGTATCTCGATGGAAGGAAAATTGCGCGTATGTTTCGCAGCATGTTTCATTACATCCTTGGAAGGATGTCCCATTCGTTTGTGCATGGTCTCAAAGTCAGGAGCGATCGTAGAATGGTGACGACCGGTGATGTCCTCAATGGTATACATATTGTGGCCCATGCAGCCTGGTTTAAAGTATGCAAGCAGGGTGTCATCACCGAAGAGCATGTCAATACTCTCTGTGCTTCCTCTAACTTTGGTGCCAGCGTTAAGCATTTGGCCCATAGATACCAATCGAACTCCTGAGTTGGGGATATGCCCCACATTGAATAAGGTCAGGTTGCACACTTTATTTTGCACATCTTTCCACTGCAATTTGCAGTTGCCTGTCCCTACAACGTAGATATGACCAGAGGCAGTCGAGATGGGAATCTTATTCTTACCAAGCGATATGTAATCGCTGAAGTCGGATCGTTCAGGAGTAAAGTGCATTGAAGCACCTGAATCGAGAATCGAGAATTTGTTCTTACTACAATGATCACACTTGGAATTGGATCTGTGCGCGCAGGTAATGTCCATTTCATTAGGTACATTGTATACACCCTCTACGCTGCTCGATGCTGTATAAGAAGTGGAGTGTGAAGTTTGCGCGAAAGTGATCATTGGGAAAGAAACAAACCTTTCCTCCATGAACGTATCGATATCAGATCCGTAGATGTCAATGATGTCTTCTGCATCCCAGGTTTCGCCAATATGGCTAACCCAGCACCTAGAGCGCTTGGAGGGACGCTCTGGTTCATCGAGGTCCTCTTCTGTGAACATGCAGTTATACTGCACAGGGGAGAGAGGAGGAGAGGAGGCGGATGGCACGACGGGTGCCGATGAAGGAAGAGCGACAAGTGGTGTCGCTAAAGAGGACGGAACAGGGGATGATGGAGGAGGTGGTGACAGAGGAGGTGGCGATGGAGGAGGTGGTGACAGAGGAGGTGGCGACGGAGGAGGTGGCGACGAGAAGTCCAGCCGTTGGAGGAGCGGGAGAGCCGCATCAATAGACCGAATGGTCTCGCAAGACAGGTGGATGTTCAGCTGATGAGCAAACGCGAATGCTTCTTTGGTCTGCGCGAATGCTGCAGGACCACCCTGACCTTGGTATTGCTGAGCGCTTCGATGAGCGCTTGCGTGAGGGTCGATGACGGCGGGAGTGAGGACGGTAGGGGCGGAGGAGACGATAGCGGTCGAGGCGAAGTAGTCGCCGCTACCAGATTCGGAGCCATGCTCGATGAACTGGAGCGCGTTTCGCTTCTCCCGCTGCTGCTTGCCTCCCCACTTACCTTGCTTGGTCTTCTTCTTCTCAGAGTCAGTGTTCTCCCCCTGCTGCTGCCTCTGAGAGGGCGCTGCAGGAGGGTTCTGCTGTTGACCCTGGAAGGAAGGGTTCCCGGGCTTCCGCTTAACGGCAGAGATCTTTTGCGCCTGCTCTGGCGCCTTACCTTTGCCTCCAAGATTCTTGGAGTCCCATGCAAGTGTCATGGAGGTGACGATGTCTTGGACCGTTGGAGGGACGAAAGTTCCCTCATCGTCACGTCGTTGCGCAAGGAGTTGCACAATCACATCCATCGACGGGGGGAGTTTGGACAGGAGGATCATCGCCTGGAGGTTTTCAGGGATGGGGTACTTATTGGTTTCCAGCGCGCGAAGAGCATCTGGAACTTGGCGAAGGACGCCGCAGGGTTCCCCAAAGTGGGGATGGTACCGTCCATCACGGCTTTGAAATCAGCGAAGATCTGAGGGAGTCCGGGCTTCCCATAATCGTTCTTGATAGCGTCGAGGAGGAGGAAAGCATGGGTTTCTCCGATGTATTTTTGGAGGAGGGTAGGCGAGAGAGAAAGACGAATGGCTCCAAGTATCTTGTTGTTCGCCTCGATCCACTTGACGTAGAAACCAATGGTTTCGGTAGTGGGTTCCTTACTAATGTCGGGACAGTTGATGGCCTTGATCCATGAACCGCCGGTCACCAAGATGGTGCTCTCCATTCTCGGCCACCATGTGCTGTAGTTAGCACCGGTGAAGACCGGGATATTGTGGGAGGAGGAAGATGTAGATGAGGACATCTAAGATCAAAGCGATTAGTACTATGAAACGTCAAAGGTTCCAGGAGGGAACGATGACAAGGGTTCGCCATAGGTGCTCCCTGGTTGCAGCGTATGATGCGCATCCATCATCTTCATGCCGCATCATAAACGACGCTGGCATGTTGGCCTCATCACTGAGCTTATTGTGTATCGTGTAAAACGACGCAGCAAAGGCTTCAGGCGAGTCGCTTAGCAGCTCCAGGTGCAGCGATTGCTTGCACTCCCTTCGCGCTTAGCGGGGCTCATAACCTGTTTGACAACACGCAACGTGGAGGCGATTTGGACTACTCACATTGTTGAGGTGTTTGGAGCTAAACGAGGTTGAGGCAGACGATGGTTGTGGTTGAGGAACAAGAGTGTTATTAGAACTCAGATGTTGAGTTCGAATCTTATATAGTGACATGTGATGTACAATTATATAAGCTACTCTAAATAAAAGAAATAGAATAGAAATAGGAGCGAAGGCAGCTGAGTAACAGCGTGTTCAACAATGGGTTCATGGGTCACAAACCCGTACCCATACCTGTGACCCACACAGGTTACCCATACCCATGCACACTGCAAACCTCTAAGTGCTGTTGCCTTGGTGTGCCTACCAGAAGTTAGATGGCATCAGAAGAGAGCTTGCCACCACTGGGATTGTAGATGGCAGGGGGAGACACCATTGTCAGGTGGGTGTAGGGACGACAGGGGGATGTGGTGGTGTACTCATGCTCGGATACAGATGCCAATTAGCAGATACATTTCGAAAACAAACAGACTACTCACCTCTCATGTAGTTGAGATGTTCCTTTACATATTTGTCAGATGAAGTCCATCGCTTCTTGAAGACACAGTTGTCATCTTCTTCATGAGGCACCCTTTTAACGTTCAAATGAGAAGTGGTTCATTTTGATAGAGCATGGATATGCGACCAAACTCTGGCAATGATTGGCAAAATCTGAACACACTTGGAGTGACTACCGAGTGGGGTCAACGAATAAGACATAGAAGTTTACCCAAAGCGACTACATGTTCACTCGTCCAGACAGGCTCGGAAACTGACAAAGAGTACTCGCATACTTGCGACTGTACCAGTAGAGTATCAACACTTGCTTGCTCACAAGTAGTAATTAGTCAATATATATACATAAAAAAAAAGAAAACTTACCTATATTCCAACGCGTGTCCAATATGCATCGTGATCATGGTTCCAAAATGTGATCGCAGGCTGGAAGTCGTCATGTCGCTCATCATTGTTATCAAAACCATGTGGGCAGGTGCAAGCATGTGAGCTTTGATGTGAGGATGTCCCGAACTTTGGTTGCCCCTGGTGGACTTGATTTCTGTGGACTTTGCAATGATGTGCGCAAATGATGGGATGGCATGTTCATTGAGGGTTAAGCCCCTTCTAGCGGTCCTCACTAGATCCGCCATGCCCAGTTGCCATGTCCTGAGTTCATGACAAGCAGTGACCTTGCTGCAACTCTTATCGACATCTCTTGCAACCACGTCCCGAACCATGCCCTTGTGTTGGTCATGCCGCCAAACTCGGTATCACTCAGGGAAGGCAGGTATCCGGTCCTAGTTTGGTGTTATGCTGGGAGCCATACATGAGCACATACCCCACGAAGACTCAGAGGATCTCCTCTTCATGCGCTGCAAGCACACGCTGGGCTTTATCCAACAAGGGAGGCAAAATCACCATTGACACCAATCTCTTGATGATTTTGGCCATATTTTTGTCTTTGAGACACGATGCTGGAAAATATCGTTATCCAAAGATCTGACCCATGAGGAGGATGAAGTCTCACTTGGCCTGGATAACACTAGGTTGCACACAGATGTGGTGAAGAACACCATGTCTGAGTAACGTAACAAGCGCAAAGTTGCTTGGTCTGATGTAATAGAGCTGAGAGGTGATCCCAAAGAGAGTGAACGGGCAACTAAGTTTGTCCAACAAGCACACATGTCAAAGATAATCAATAGTGAATCAAAGGTGATGAAGGAGTTGGTGTTTGCCCTCTTCAGAACCGAAGCTAACCTGGGGAAGGCAGAACAAGCGTTAGACTGCATTCACAGCGGCAGGCGCATACGCAGAGCCCTCAAGAAGGTTGAAGAGACGAAGAATAAGTGTGGATGTCACCGGGAAGCTAACACCAAGGGATGGGAGCTTGGACAGGCATAATCATCGCACTCAATCTATGGAGACCGTAGAACATGACTTTGCCAAGAAGATCATATCCACGTCTCCCAGCATGATCACCACATTGTCCATACTGATGTGGATCATCGGTATCCTCTCATGAATTCAACTAATTACAATGTACCACTGGCATGAGGGTCATTAAGAAAGATAAATTACCACAAAAGGCAAGTCTTGGTTGGTGCACTGATACCGAGTGCGAGGGTACCTATGTGATTCTTTATTAGTTATTTACTTGGATGTCAAGTATAGGTTGAATATACTTACTAGGTTCGAGACGGCATCATTGATAATACCAGGGAGGGCCGAGGATGCCAGAAATAGAAGCTGCTTAAAATACCAGAACTCAGTCATGCCAGCCAGAGTGGGGCAAGGGATGACAAGGACAACGAAGACCACTAGAGTGATGGCGACGGTGATCATGATGGAAGTGTTGGGCCCGGGAGACAGGGTGGTGAGGACAGTGTAACAAGCAGAATACCCCACAACTCGAAACGAGTTGAAACACCACTGCCAGCTGAAGACGGAGTCGGTCAGCACGAACACTACAAATGCAAGAACTAGACGGGCTGGTCACCAGACCGCCATGACTTTCCTCAAACTTTCCATATATCAAACCAGTGACCAAATGAGGTAACAGATGGCAGTGTTTGCCTCGTTCTCATAATTACTCAAGTACTCTGGCTGTGCATGGTCTTCAAGCGACTCCAAGATTGGCAGCATTGCTATCTTCAAGTTCGTGGATCATGCCTCAAGTTCAAGATCGCTCCCATGTCGCCTCTACTCCTTGTGCAACATGTCCAGCTGGTTCAAGTTGCTCGCAACACAACCGTATGATGTTGTGCTTGTGAGTGAGAATTGCCAGTGATTGATATTGTAGCTCTCATTATTCACCTAGAATCTACCCCACTGCTACTCATCCGTGCCCACTGAGTGACTACCTAACCTGATCATGCATGCGCCAACCCCCGTTTGCACATGTCAACCACCACATGCGCTCACCTTACATCACAACCATTCACGCCAACTCGACTAGTTGCCCAACCACTGGCATTCGCCCAACCCAATCCCACCCCTTCGTGCACGTACACCACTCGTTCGTGTTTGCGTTCACTCTTCTGACCTCACCCACCCACTTGACCACTTGACCAACCCCACCCCACCCCTTTATGTGTGTCAACATGCAAAAGCTTGACCCAGATGACCGATCGCTTGCAGGTGAGTATCTCGTTCGCCTTGCAATGTACCCACCTCTACTCACACTCACCTCATAACGTGCCATACTCATTTGCCATCCAACACCCCCACCTCTGCTCATTTATGTACATGAGCACACCACCCACTCACGCTCACCGGCATCTCCTAACACATATCACCCCATTTGTTCATGCGCGCACAAGGGATCCACCATCATCCTCACCTCCCGACCCAAATACACCCAGCCACCCAGCCATCCACTCACGCTCATCTCCCAACGCGTCCCTCACTGCCCACTGCATTAATCCCCAACAAGCCAACATTTCCCAGATGTTCAGTTTTGGTGAGACCCAGGATTAAAATATCATCAAGGATACCGTTTGCACTTGGCTCATCGAACTCATAAGGGACTAGCCCACATTACCTTCAAGCTTTGTTTTGGTTCCTTTGCTCATGTTTGGCATTTAGGATCTTCAAGCCTGCAGGCTCATTAACTGTTGTTGGTCGAGGTGCCTGCTACCTTATGGCTGAAAACCTGATCTTCTTCAGATATGAGGGGGTTACAGTAAAGCAGTTTCAAGATTTCTCTACATCACGATCAATATCATTAACCTCCTCACATTCGACTCGGATATAGTTGGTTCGATCACATTGGCAGGTCTGGATATCAAAAATCGCCCAAGGAACTCACCCACAGGATGATTATGCCCTAGGACTCATTCTACATGAATTCACTAACATCAGATGCATGTGCCTGCTGTTTGAATTATCCCTAGTCCATGCTTGCATATCCTGCACTCCAAGTTACTTTCTTTTTTTACATGTACTTGTTGGTTTTGCAGATAGTCAATAAGTACCATTTCTATACCAGCCAAGAACAGTGTCATATACAATATTTGAGAGGCCTGAATCAATAAAAGGAAGAATGATACAATACAATCATACGGGTTGCTATATGATGAATAGTTATATTGTCCTTTGTCATTGCATGGGATCACTTACCAGCATGCTCATTTTATGATATATCCTTCACTTTAGTAGACCAATATGATGTGAGTGGAGCTATCCTCTCTGATCACATGTGATCCTACTGTCAGTGGGTTACAACCAGTTTTCACAGGGCCAGTGAGACCTGAGCAAGGGTTTACCACAAGGTAATACACCCTTGCACAAGCACAGGATCTGCCAGAATAGGGGTAATGGTGTAGATAGCATAAACCCACTGGGCCAATATGTATAATCCTTCTAAGTCAGGTGGTGATGCATCCCTTAGCCCAGAAAGACGAAGATGTCACGTGAGCCATTATCAATGGAGTTACATGACTGGAAGGCACTGGTACCGTGGGGGTGAGCAGTTGAGAGACAATTATTTTCAGTGCTAGAAAAGCAGGGTGCATGCGTGATAGTGTGAAATAGTGCACTCATGCTGTGGCACTTTGGTGCCTACAGTATGTAACATAAATGATAAATGGCCAAATAAATCCAAGTCACTGCCACTGCCACTGCCAGCCTGTATGATTGAAACACTGGCCATATGTATGGACCAGATCTGCTGTTGCCCAGCTGTGTCACGTTTGTTTTGGATATTTTAAAACTCCGAAATGTCCTCGGAGGCTCTACAACTTCAAACAAAGGGATGCCCTGGGCCAGGCCTGGCTGCCTGGGTGAGAGTGTCAGAGTCCCATGGCATACAAGCTGGTAAATCAACACTGTGCTGCGGACTCGGAGAGTTCCGAGTTGAATACTGATCTAGTTGCACTATAATACACTTATAAAAGTCTCACACCTTCAGTCACAGCCCTCTAACCTGCATTTCGAAGCCCACCACCGTTATCCATGGATACTGCTAGGCAAATTCACTCCGAGGAAATTTGGGCTATCCATCCAATTGTGTCTATGGCCTCAGATGCACCGCACAACCTAAAAGTGGAGATGTTGAATCTAATCGCCGCGTGTCCAAGTCTCCTCCACTATCCCCGTGTCCTCTTCATCACCATCATCGACCGACTCTCCGGCATCTGGGACATTTTTGGAGGTCAAGGTAATTTTTCGAAGCTTGTTTGTCGCTGCATACTTATTGGAACCTCTTGGACTAGAACCCTGACTGAGAACTCTCGGCTGTTGAGCAGGTTGCTATCCAGCAGGCTAACTATTGGTGTGGTGCACTGAAGGCAAATAAAGCTGCCATGGAGAGCCTGTTGAAGGCTCAGAAGGCACTCAAGAACATTTAGGAGGTGGTTGTACAACACCTTACGATAGAGATCATAGAGGGTGCTCACGCTCAATTCCTGTCTGGAATAACACTTACTACTACCCCAGAAGCTCATTTTCTCTTGACAGTCGGTCGCTTGACTGTTGGTCCCCCACTCTCGTCCCACTTGGCATCCTCTTGTGGTAATCTATCACACATCCGGTCTGCTCAGGGTGGGAGCCCCCATACCAGACTCTCGCCCACTCAGGTGGGAAGTTCAGGATGAACACTGTATGCATAATATGCTCACTGATCAAAGCTGCTGTCAGTGACTTGCCAGGATCTGACAGTAGTGTACTTATGTATCTCACGGACTACTGTATCCCTTCTTAGATGAAATGCTTGTCTGTACGAAATACGAGTTCATGTTCAGCAGTGTCCAATTATTTTAAGGGTACTACTGGTAGTAACAAGTGGGACCTCTCAAGGGAGCTGGGACCCCTCTAATGAGTCAATATCACTAGAGCTTGACCATCCATCAAAATTACCACCTTGTGCCTGCTGACCACTGCTGCAATGTTGATACGTCCTACAGGTGGCCTGTGAAAGGCCAACAGGACCATCAAGCAAGTCCGAATTTACCAGCAGGTCGCCCAAGACTCGAAGCCGTCCTAGAAGGGTCCTCATCTCTTGTATTTCCTGAATGAGGATAGACAACAAATTTTGCAATGGTTGCATCGACGTCTCCAAGCTTGCGGAGTTGCTGTCATCAGAAAGAGAATCATGATCAAGACAGGGACATTTTACAGTAAGTTGCTGCCCAGTACATAAGCCTGTCAGTAATTAGATAGATTTTCATGAGTTGAGTAGCAGTCACTCACTAGGAATGTCTGGAAGCAGCCCATGGCATTGACCAATCTTGCCCAAATTGCCCCAAGTGGTCAAGGCTACACAGATCGGTGGAGGAGAGGCTGTCCGTGTTAAATGTGGGTCAGTCAATATATCATTATCAGTATGAAGGAAACGTACCTCTAAACTGGTGTCTGTCTGATGAAGATCCTACCATGGGAGTTGACTTCCTTGGTACTGACCAGGTAGGAAGTTGATCCTTTTAAGCGCATGGTGCTAGAGCGCTTGATCCATTGCCGATACTTCCCATATGCCAAACACTGACCACATGGAAGAGTGAGTATGTGGCAAACATTGAACTTGAGCAGTAACGTGCATTACCGACGAGTCAGTGATGGGAAATACGGGGGTTGGAGCATGGCCTGGCAGCCTAGTTTTTCTCACCCATCAAAACCTGTTGCCGGCAGTAGAGGCTTAGTTAAGTACATTACCAACCAGTCAGTACTTCAGTGATGGGAAATACGCATAGCCTGGCAGCCTACTAGTACTAGTAGTAGTCTTTCTCACCCGTCAAAACTGTTGGGCTGGTGGTAAAGCTTAGGTAAGGGCTGCGACAAGCCACCTGCCACATTGCTTTCTGTTACATTGTAGGTTTTCCCACCTCACAAAGGAGTCCAATGATGGCCTAAGCATGAAATTTGCTTGCTCACTTGGCTGGAGCATATAAAAGGTTTTGTTGGTTAACATTGTCATGGTAGGCCCTTCTCCCTCATATCCTTGTCCTAAACTGTCTTGATGTCTGCTTCCAGTGCCATTGGCGACAAGCCTACTACATCTGGTAGGAAGCGGGGATGCTCTAACGCTTTACAACTTGGTCCCAGGAAAAAACCATGAGTTTTTTTTTAAAGCTGAGCAACCATAAGCCGCTTACTTTGCGCACTAGGAATACTCAAGATCTGTTAGTCCATCACGGACACCACTTTGGCAGGGCTGTCCATGCCTTTTGCAATATGCAAATGCTCATCACAAACGGAATTCAGGCCATGTCCGACAATTCTCCTGAAGAGTCCTTGACTGCCACGTCCGTTTTTTCACCAATTTTCCATACTCGAATTGTCTCTAACTTTACCAGTGAAAGGAAGGAGTGTGCTGTATTCCGCGAACTTCTTCGGGTCATACCAGGGTTGGAAAATCGACTTATGGATTCTTCAGAAGAGAAGGTCATTGTGATTGCCAACCTGGTATGTTTCGTTATCATTAATCTCGTACCAGTCTACTGAACGTTGACTCTCGCAGATTCAGAAAGGTGCCAATGGTGCTAGGGCTAACGACACCAAGGGGATGAAAGGCCCTATCATCAACTGGATTACTCCAAAGGGCCAACCACTGAGCCCCCACATCCCCCGCAATGTCAAGTCTGGACGGGGCTTCTTCCATGACCACACTGGGGCACTGCTCTGTCTGGTGGGTTTAGATTGGAACAACATTGAGTGAGTTCTCTTTCAAATCGTCCTATAGCTTATTTAACATGAACACGACAACACATATACCAAACTGGCGAACGGTGAGCTACACGTAGCTGGGGACCAGTGGCCTATTTTCTTGCATGCAAACTATATGTATGACTCTGAAAATCCATGAAACAATCTCCTTCACAGTGGCCTCCTTGTGTCTGTAAGTGCCGATCACCAACAATATTGATATTTGTATGCTGACCTTGATTGATGAAAGGCTTTCAAGCATATTTTTACGTCACCTAGCTCCATCGACCAAGAGCCCAAGGCCATGCGCTCTGGAAATGCATGCATCCACAGCATGCGCTCCGTTACAAAGGCCTCACTTGCTTACGTTGCGACACAGGTAAAATGTGCTTGTATGGAACTCATACCAGCTACAGGCCCACTTTGCATTGACGTCAACACAAGTGTTTTCCCGCATGGATCTCGTCACAGACTCCGAATGTTTCTATAACAGTATTTTGGAGGTGCTCAATGACCCCGAGGAGAAGGAGGAAATAGATCAATTGATGATGTGGTGGAACTGGTAAGTTTTTCTGCCTAGCATGATTGGTTTTGTCACTCAATGAGGAGAACAGGCAAATATTTTCTCTCTATACCGAAGTTGAACGCCTCTCATCAAAGAATAGTGCACTTGCTAGGATTCGCCAGAAAAGTGCAGAGTGCCGTGCGAGGAATGTGGCCGATGGTGTGATTATGTAATATAGACTTACCATAGCATCTAATGTCATTAATATTTTTGATAATATACATGGCAGCATATCATAGATTGCAGTTTTGTCTATTTGCTCTTTAATAAGTGTGATATCAGTCAAATTGGCCTATAATATGTATGTTGATAGTATGGTAGAATATATAATATATATATACCTTCTATAACAATTATAAAATATTTATTGTCAAAATTATCATTAGGAAACAGGGGACCAACACTCTAACTTTAATATTACTGAGCAAGTTTATCCTCAGTATGTCATTATATCAATGTTTGTTCACAATTGTCAATCATACAGTATTTACCATCAGATTTATGACAATGATGTTTATTATCTTATCGATTGTATGAATACATAGTATATAGGATATAAAGTATATGATTTTGATAAAATGTGACCAGCTTCATCAAAATTAATAATATAGACATATTTTCTCTATTTTATCAGCATGAAAAATTTGAACAAATCTATCAGTTTGAATATGTTAGATAAACATAATTATATAGTCAATGTTGATCTAGTACATAGGATGAAGGGATATGATCAGATGTGTCAGTTTTAACATATTAGACAAACATAATTATGTAGTCAATATGAATCTAGTGCATAGGATGGAGGAATATGATCAAATGTGTTAGTTCAGACATAGAAGACAAATATGGTTATATAGTCAGTGTTGATCTAGTATATAAAGTGGAGGTCTGTGATCAAATATGCCAGTTCAGACATATTAGACAAACATAATTACATAGCCAGTGTGGATCTAGTACATAAGGTGGAGAAATGTGATCAAATATGTTAGTTCAGACATAGTAGATAAACAATTGTTATATAGTCAATGTCGATCTAATATATAGGTTGGGGGTCTATAATCAAATATGTCAGTCCAGACATATTAGACAAACATAATTACATAGCCAGTGTGGATCTAGTACATAAGATGGAGAAATGTGATCAAATGTATCAGTTCAGACATAGTAGACAAATATAGTTGTATAGTCAATGTTGATCTAATATATAGGATGGGGGTCTGTGATCGAATATGCCAGTCCATAAATATTAGACAAACATAATTATATAGCCAATGTGGATCTAATACATAGTAAGGTGAAGACATGTGATCAAATGTGTTAGTGCAGACATAGTAGACAAACATAGTCATATAGTTAATGTTGATCTAGTATATAGAATAGAAAAATATGAACTGAGTTAGTAGTAAAGGATAGTTGATCATATTTGGCTGTACATTAGATTTGATCAAGTATTATTATTTGGGAAGATAACCTATATCTGATCACAAAAAGCAATTTGATAGAATTGATAAGTAATAGAAGACCAAGACAAATGATAATGAATCTCAACTCTCCCACGAAGTAAATATCTTGAGCTGGTTATATATCAGAAAGATGAAAGTAAGTATACTTGATAAGTATGGTGATGTTATATAAAGGTTGGGCAGGACTCTCTTCAGTTTCCTGATGCTCCACTATTTCTAATCATATGACAGATCTTAACTTGAGGTCCGAGTACATGCACACCCTTAAAAGTCGCCTCAGCCACACTTTCTCAAATTTCCCAACTACCATGACTTGAAAAGGTTGGTGTATCTAAAACAGCCAGGCAGGAATGGCGAACCGATGGGGGGCCATTGGGGGCAACTCACATTAGGGCATTTTCACAACCGGAGAAGCAAGAGAGCAGGGGCTCCCATAGTTAGTTTGATTGTCCTACAAAAAAAAAAAAAAAGTCTACAACTGGGAAGAAGGTAGGGGAAATTATAATAGAAAGGAACTTGCAATATACCATAGCATCACTAGGTGGAAATTTGAAACCAATTTACAATATAATATAAAAACATTTTCTTTCACTTATTAATAATCAAAAAACTATAATATATTATACTAATACTTGATAAAAATCAGAAAAACTTATAAGATGACGTGATGATATTTTTTGAAAATTATTCAAGATTATAAAACTATAATAATATTTTATATAAATGATCAAAAATTAAAGAATTACAATAATAAAAATTATATAAAATCATAATAATAATACTAAATTATATAGTAATATTTGGTAGAAATTTATTGTCAATAATAAAATAAAAAGTCTGTTATTAATATTTTGATAAAACAATATAATCATACTCTTTAAAAGATCTATAAAATAATATCCTAATATTTTAAATTGAATATTCTATAAAAGTTATTACAAATCACAAACTATATAATTCTTTTTATAGAAATTGTTACAAAATCAATAAAGAATAAGATGATATTTTCCTAATATAGTAATCATATTCAATATTAGCAGAAAGGAAATTACCTTATCAATAAATATGTTTTTTTGCTAATTTTTCTTTTTCTATAGAATATATATCACAATCATTCATAGTATGTTAAATCTTTCAGCAGCAAAAAATTTGCTTTTAATAGGGTATTATTGTCATTTTAAAAAAATTAACTTCAATAAAAAAGAGATAGCATCAAGATTCATAGTATGCAAGTCTTTGATAGAAGTAAATATATATATATGGAATAGGAAAATATGGAAGAGAGTATGTTTTTTTTGCTAATCACTTGATAATATTCCCCAGCTGATAAGCCTAGCCTCAAAAAGCCTGTAGTTGATATTTGTTTTGCACAATCATACTCCCTAGACAGATGTACACCATTTTCATGCTAGATATTGGATTCTATCAAAATAGCCATTTCTTCAATCTTGACATGATACACTTTTGTTGAAGTACATTAATCATACACAAGGGCATATTGGAAAGATTGTGATGACATTAAAAACCCACAAACAATATGTACAAGGCCAGTAATACCAATAGATGCATTGCAGAATACAAAGCAGCTCCTTTATGCAGCTCAGATTAAGTGCATGAGGTTGGTAACAAATAGGTTGAGGCAAAGGCCAAGTGAGTCAAACTAGTCCTGATGGAGATATTGAGGGTTGAGATAGTCAAGACGCATAAGTCAAAGGATTCTGAGAAAGATTCTATCCTTATCCACCTTTCCATATTTCAGAAAGGTATATTCCCTCTCATTGGAAAAGCATATCAAGAAGTTGTTTGTTTGTATTTGTTTGGTTCATGCTATTCATTTCCTAAGGAGCCTTTTATTTTTGGAGTATATATAAAGAGTTATTTGTTTGTATTTGTTTGGTCAATGCTTACTTTAGGTAATATCTCTATTTATTTGTTTTAGAGGATCTATGTTTATTCAAAAGAGGTTGTTTGTTTATATTTGCTGTTATTTGTATTAATTTAATCTTGATATTTGAGTATTCTTACAATAGATTAATATATATTATAACAAATATAATCAATAAGCAAGAATGTAAAGTTGTGAAATCTCTTGTGTGATGTGTTCTTACTTTATTTTTCATGCCATCCATCCTGCAGCATTCCATTCAGGCATGTTTTCAGTTTACCAATTATTAGTTCACACGTGCATTAATCACTCACTTTTTATCATAATTGTCATGCAATCTCCCACACTTTACCCTTTATCTATCCTACAAGGTGTGTTTTCCATATATCATTTGCACTCTGTCTATCCTGCAAGCTCTGATCTGAGCATGTTTCCATTTCATTGATTATTAATTCACATATGAACTAATTAATCCCTTTGTGTCTCTCTTAATGCAATCTCTCTTGTTTCACACTTTATTCATCCTGCAACTTGCTTTTTACACTCTGTCCATCCTGCAGCCTTTTATTTAGCTATATTTGTTACTCACTGATTATTAGTTCACATGACAAATACTTGACTTAATTTAATTTGACAAAAACATGAGAGTAATCATAGGGTACATGAGAAACAACTGCAACCAGCAATGTCCATAGCATTGTCATTTGTATCATTGACCTCCTCCATTTCGACAGATAAAGATTCTTCCAATATTGATCCATCATGGCCATCATAGACTCCACCCGCAATTTCAAGACCTCTTTCACCACAGTGCCCACATTGGAATTCTTTGCCCAGACTGTGTGAAACTATTTGGAAAGATTGATGTCAGATGAATAACTTGGCTGATTCTTCAACCACAAGAAAAAGATTTCATGACTCGGTGTCAATGTGGTTTCTCCTAATGCATCACAGATTGAAAACAGGCCTCAGACACACATTGGCCATGTTGATTCAAGAATCATGCCCACAACCTCCAAACAGGAAAGAATCTCAGTCCAAACTTTTATCGTATGCTCATCAGCTGTATTTTTGTCTTGACTTTTCAATAGTGCCAATTGAGTCCAATTGAGTTATCAGTTTATCAATATCATCCTCTGTAGTGGATGCATCAGCTTGAGCATGTTTGATGACAGGACCTGTCTCTTCAAAACCTATCTCAGGTATATGGTGTTTCTTTAAAGAAATAGATCATTAAATTCTCATCAGATCTGGTTTACCAGATAGGTACTTTCTTTCAACTTCATCTCTTCTTCACAAAGTTGATAATAGATGGTCGAACTGGATCTTGAGTCAGATTGCAAAGCCTCTGATATTGTATATGGATAACAACACCAAGTTCCTACAAGATGAAATAAAATTCAATTCAATTTTTAGTTCACATGTGAACTAAAAATCCTATTTAAAATTATTGCTTACCATCAAGAAATTATTTGTTGCACATTTCAAGGCAGGATCAACAAGATTACCAGTTGGAGTGACAATGCCACCAATTCAATGTTGTCCAATGATGTTGACAATTTGCTTGACATCAGATAGAGCTTTCTGTAAATTGATTGATGCCTATGTCATTCGTTCCACCACTGCTCCCAATGTTTCTCCTACATAGTCTGTGGGAAGATGTTTCAAGAGTGTAAGGTTCTCCAATTCTGATTTCTCTTGAATCTGATCCCAAGCATTCCAAGTGACATCAACCTTATGTTTCTTCAAAAATGACTTGAACAATGTATGTAATTCTTGCCATAGGTTCCAGACCAAGGGTAGGGCAAGAAGCTCAACATGGTCGTCCATTTGTTGTGCAGCAAGAAGGGCAGCATTGATGAAGAGATTTCATTGCAAGGTGATACTCATGTCCTCCCAATCATAAGGAGTAGCACAAATGACATCATGGAACCCATGAAGCTTGTCTTTCAGAGCTTCTTTAGGCGATCTATCTGATGTTTTATTGAAGATGGTGTTGGTGGCAGAAGGTTGCAAAATTGAGGAGATAGAGGTTATCTGAAGTTCCTTTTGATAATCCAAAAGGAGTGTGTGTGAAGTCACATCCCACTTTAGATCACCTAATGGCTCAAAAGTGTCTTTGATGGTAAACCATAATGTAGGGAAAACTTGTTGATAAGCCAATTGAAGAATGAGAAGAATGACGCAACAATTGCCACTTAGTAATGAGATGACCTATTTAATTCAAAGTATGACTTAGATGAATATGAAATTGTAATTATCAATTTCATACCTCATTAATGAACTCTTGATGTGTATTGACATCTTTTATTCCAATGCAGTATTCAAGGAACACATTGATGCTGGATTAAACATAAGACCATGCTTGTTTACATTCATGCTGACTATTAGAGCTAAATTGGCATATGGGGAATAGCCAGCTGAACTATTAAATGAGGTTATCAGTTCACATGTAAACTAATAATTGGGTTTGTTTTTTTACTTACTTTGGAAACTGCTAGAGCATAGTCAATCTTTTCATCTGACTTGTTTATGCAGGCTGTTACAGTAATCTTAGTGTTGTTCCAAATGCTGCAATTTGTTGCATGCAAATGGAATTGAAGAATGGATATGAAGTAGGAAGAAAAACTCATGGTTCATTGATTGGAAAGAAACTCAAGCAAAACCATTGTAATTTGATTGGCAGATTGATGATGGGTCAAGTAATGGCAAGGAGGTCGGTGGTCAAGGCCACCACAAATTCTTGCATTTTATGAAGAATCTTAGCAAAGTATGTATTGTAGTATTGTTCATACTATGTTGCAACCTTTTCTGGTTTGGTAGTACCAAAGAGATGCATGATGAAGGAAAGATGTTCAGAATACATGGTTTTCCATTTCTTCAATAGGCTTTGTACACCACCAGACACTAGGATCAAAAGTATTGATGGGGTAGACTAGTCTTCAAAGTTGCAATGAAACTTGTCTTCTAATTTCTTCACAGCCATAATTGCTTCAGGAGACTCTAGTATAAGTGGGATGACTTGGCTGAGAAGATGTTGAGTAGTGACTTTGATTGACTTCAGTTGGTGAGGAGCTGTCAAGTATGTAAGCATAGACCACATACTATGAAAAGAAATATAGATTATTAGTTCATATATGTACTAAAAATTCAAATGAATATATAGCTTGCATCAGTGAGATAGGGATGAAGACTTTCATATGGCAAAGAGATGTTCAAAAGCATGCTTTGCTTGAAGGCTTTTGAACACACGAATCATCGACGAACTTTTGATATATGTCCATTGCCAAGAGATCAGAAGAAAGACAATTATTCTGACCATGAAAACAATAGTGAAGGAGATTTTTGAAGAGCTGGGTATCATTGTCTTCTTTGTGAGGATGCAAACAGTTTGATGACAATTTGAAGAATATGAGACCAGATTCTTCCAAAATAATATATAAAGAAACGAAATGGAATTTTACATATTTTGGCTTTGAATTGGTTGAAATAGACATACTTTTTTTGCTTTGCTTATACTCATTGGCATGGCAAATATAGGCAAATAGTTTGATTGAACAAAATGGGAAGGTGATAGTTGAACAGAGAGTTATAAACTTATTTGTACAATTAACAAAAGAGATTATATACTAGGATTGATCAATACTTACAACTATTAGTATATATTTATAATGATAAATATATCAATAAATTGGTAATATATTATACAATCATGCTTATATAATCAAGCCATATAATATGATAAAATAACAATGATTATGTAATATACTGAGTTTTAATGTATCTTTAATCTCAACTAAAACAAAATTATTTATAACTTCACAAGTTGCTTCTGCTTTTTTACCTTCCTATTTTGGACATTCAAATTTAAGAAATCATTTCTAGCAATGTCAAAACCCTCCAATAGAGGCATATTCTATGCTTTATCAGCAAAACTAAATGAAAGCTTACAAAGTGAATCAACTGTACAGCAGTAAGCTCTTTGTTCACATGTGAACTAATAACTCACCTCATTTCACTTTGAAATATAGAAGCGAGCTAATATAAGTAGTTTGTGATTTGAAACAAGCTATTTCCATTATAATATCTGAAACCTATTTCAATAGGCAGATTTAGAGGTGTGTTATTATCTCACCTGTGAAAAAATCATTGGATTAAAATTATACAGAAACTATAGCAACCTAATACCTCTAATGAAGCTTTAAGTACATCAAATAAATACAATGTATAAAAGATTCACATTTACTTAGATCTATAATAAAGAGGATGGACTACTTCACTATCCATATCTAGACTTGATCAATCTCATAAGCAACCCAGAATTGCAAGCATTACAGTGACTCAAACAATTGTCCCAATGTTTGCATGTTTTACACTGATGGTGATATTTCAAACTAAATGCCAATCCTGGCTGAACACTAGTGGTGTATGAAAGATAGATCTCACACTTGGCTACATAACTGATCTCTAGTGCAAAAGATTTGGATAAGATCTGATTAAATGGCAGCTATATCAAAACAGTGACTCATTGGGACAATTGTTTGACTTTATACAAGTATAGAATTTAGTACTTGGTATGGCCTCCTTTTGCCTTGATAACTGATCCTTCTAGGCATACTTTCAATCCACTTCTGACACTCTTCCACAGAAATCTTCCCCCACTGCTCTTTCACCCTTTCCTACAATTGATGAACTCCTGTAGGAGCAGTTGATAAGCTGAACGGGTTGTTTTCAGATGACCCCAAGTGTGTTCAATAGGATTGAGGTCAGGAGACTTGCAGGCCAATCCTAAAGCTTGATTTCTTGCACATCAAACCACTTTTAAGCCCTTTTGCAGGTGTGTTTAGGATTATTATCCTGCTGAAAAATAATATCATCTGGAAGAATTCCAGATTGCTCCATGCTTTGCAGGAATCCTTCCTTAAAAATTGCCACATATTGCTCAGCATCCATCAATCCTTCAACCTTACTCAAAACCCCCACTCCATTCCACCCTATGCAGCTCCATACCATTAGGGAACCTCCTCCAAATTTGACTGTACCTTTAACCTCTCTAGACATTAAGCCTTCACCACTTTTGTTCTGTACATACTCTTGTCCATCTGACCCAATGCTATTGAATTTGTTCTCATCTGACCAAATAACCCTCTTTCAGTCCTCCACAGTTCAAAGTTGATACTTGAGAGCAAAAACCAAACTTCTTTTCCTAAGGCTGATTGAGAGAAGTGGTTTTTGCTTTTTCACTACAGCCTTTAATGATGCCTCCTTGAGGGTATTTCTCACTGTCTGTGAGGAGACAGGAGAATCAATGATAGAATTGATGCAATGAGTTGCCTGGACTGCATTTTTGGCCTTGTCAATAAGAATTTGCTTTAACCACTCTAGAAGTTAGGCCTTCTTCCTTCTTTCTTTATACATACTTTTGTATCCTATTGATTCTGGCTCATCTGACCAAATAACACTCTTCTAGTCCTTCATGGTCCAATATTGATACTTGAGAGCAAAAGCCAATCTTCTTTTGATATGCCTAATTGAAAGAAGAGGTTTCTTCTTCTTTACTACAGCCTTAAATAATGCCTCCTTGAGAATATTTCTCATTGTTTGTGAGGAGACAAAAAAAATCAATGATGGAATTAATAAAGACTTTATTCTTGCCTTGTCAATAAGAATTTGCTGAACAATAGCATGCTTATTGGTAGAAGCAAGCTTAGAAAGATGACCAGCATGAAGCTTTTCTTGGTCAGATTGGATCTCTTGAAGTATTCTAGCCACTGTAGACTTCCCTAGGCCAGTTTGGGATGATATTTGGCAACAGGAGATATGAAGAGAAGCTAGAGAAACAATATTGTCCCTTTGAGCAGCAAAGATGGGTTTCATGGTGATAATGGGGGGAAGAAAAGATGATGGAAGGGTTTATATATGCTGTCTCATAATAAGTTACATAACTATAACGTAATAGAACCTTTACCTAAGGTACATAAGCACTTTACAGCATTACATAGTCCAATGTATGTAATGAGAATTGAAAGTCAAACAATTGTCCTAATGAGTCACTGTTTTGATATGGCTGCCATTTAATTAGATCTTATCCAAATCTTTTGCATTAGAGACCGATTATGTAGCCAAGAGTGGGATCCATCTGTCATACACCACTAGCAGTCAGCCAGGATTAGCATTTAGTTTGGAATATCACCATTAGTGTAAAACCTGCAAACATTGGGACAATTGTTTGAGCCACTATATGTCTTCACAGTGTTGAGCAGTGGGGGCTTGGAAGGCTTGTTGTGGAAATTGAGGGACTGACTAGTATCAATACAATGCTCTATAAGTAACCTACATTGCAATTCACTTTCAACCATGTTTTGCTGCACACATTGAATATCCCACTGGTATGCCCTGCCTTGCATGTAAAATGTTCCTTGGCAGTCTGTATTTGGTGGCAGGATGCTATCAACAGGATGACTTCATCGGTAGGGCATTACTTTGGCTCAGTAGCAAGTGGTGTAATCATCTCAATAAAGCCAATGTTGTGGCAACTGAGCTCCTTTGATGTCACTAATGATTGGTTCCAAGGTCACAGTTATTTCTGACTGCATATTATAAGTAGCTGATGTGGAACAAGACCATTTGTGACACCACACCATCTATGAGAGAACACCCAGTATGAAATCATGCAGCTGATGAAGCTTTGCCACTGATAAAGTTGTGCTGCCAGTGATGTCATGCCACAGATGATATGTGGGTGTGTCAAGGCACCCATAACTGGCCTCCAAAGGTTCTGGAAATATAATATTTCATCTGAGAGACCATATATGTGACACTGTGTGCTACTACTGCTCTGTACCACCAAAGTACCACTTGCAACATGCCCTTTCTTGGCCAGTCATATAACTCATGGTTCCACCACCAATGAAAACTCTTTTCACACCTCTGATAAAGGACAATATATTCAGCCATCACACTGGTTCTGCATGTTTCAATATGTCTGGACCAAATGTTTTCTCCATCATCAGCATTCTATTGTTAGAATTCAGATCAGCTCTATCATATGCCCACCAGATGGTGTCCAACCTATTAGAATGGAAGAATTCATTTGCAGATAAGTCCTGGTGAGTTCTCTTGGTCTATGGTCCTAACTGTGTGCTGACATGCTCTACAGCCTTTTAGGCTGCCCTTGGATACCACCATCACCGCCGTCTCAAGGACTGGCCTGCTCTATTCAACTGGAGCCATACTAGGTGAGTACCATTCATCTACAGCTCTGACCTATTGCGATCCATAACACCACCATTACCACTAACATCAGAGCTCACAGATCCTGCCCATTCCCTTTGAGCAGATTGCTTGAGGGGTCTATCCATTGATTTTCTATCTCATCTAGTGGCTCATGTGGTGCCACAGTGGTGGTGGGGACTTCTTTGGTACATCATCACTGGTGGTTGAGAATCTTGAGATTAAGTGATCATGTTCTCAGGTCTCACTTGCATGCATATTTTTCTCCCATCAATTGACATGCCCAGCCCTCCCCCATGAGTGAGTGCTATGGTAGACATCACTGACAGGGGTTCCTTGTCACATGTTCATTCTATGTTCGATGCATTTGTATCCATCTATGTCTATTGGAGCACTTGTGATGTATATCGTCAGCCAAACTTTAGATATGTTGCAGGAAATGTTCAAGATGCTGAGTGGATCAATATGTATTGCCATCCTTCTGCATCAAACCTGAGGAATGCAGTCAATATACCAAATGTACTGTCTACTTCTACCAGCATTCCCCATTATGTACAGCAACCTCCCTCTCCCTTGTGAAATGTAAAATCTACTTCTACCAGCATCCCCTCCTCTGCATGGCAACCTCCCTCAAACCCTGTCCATGATGCTCCACTGCCTGTCAAGGGGAGCAGCCAAAGAGCCGAAGAGACATGGGAGGAAATTTTCTCTTGGCAGTATCAGGCAAACTCCACCACCCTGGCAAATGAGTCCTCTGCAGCTAAACAATGTCATGAATAGCATGCCGAGTATGCTGGTGGTGGCAAAATGCCTGGATAGAAAAGTGCCAATGTGTTCTACTGAGAAGAACAGAATAGATTCGAGATTTGCATCCCAGTCAGCTATAAGAACTACATCAATATGTGGGGGACTTATCATGGTGTGCAATACTGCTATGATGCTTTTGCAAATGAGTGGGA
Organism: Veloboletus limbatus; assembly: GCA_038088635.1. Taxonomy (NCBI): domain Eukaryota; kingdom Fungi; phylum Basidiomycota; class Agaricomycetes; order Boletales; family Boletaceae; genus Veloboletus; species Veloboletus limbatus. The sequence continues at coordinate 42,343 of JBBPJJ010000076.1, forward strand.
TTTATGCTCAGAGTTTGCTCCCAATGCCAAATCAGACTTTGGTGATGACAGTAATGATTATATGAGCCTACTGCTTCCCCTTAAAGATACCATGACTCCCTCCACATCAGCTGAACAAGAGCCTGGGCTGTCTTCTCGGAATTGGACATCTACAGCTGAATCTCTCCCCTCAAACCCATCAGTACCCTCTGAACCTCATTTCCTGGGGCTTGGATCAACAAATGTCATGTGGTTCCCAGCTGGTTGCAGAGCTTCCTCTCCTATATCAGCCAATGCTGTGCAATCCCCTGCCAAAGTACCAGATCCCTCTAGGTGGTCAACAACACTCATCTGACAGTGCCCACCTAATTGAGCAGCCAATGCTGGCAGATGATGTCACCTCTAGTGACATCCCTCCTATAGGTTGTTCAGAGCTGCTCAATCTGTGAGCGCTCACCCTGTATTCATTTTTGTGGGTAACAACAGCAGCCTGGTAACATGGGGAATATCACTGTTTGATGACAAGCAGTATGTCACATTGCAATTGATGGCAGCAAGACTAACAAGGTGTTCTATGCCATAGCATCCAAGATTGCAACTAGTTTTCCTTTTGTCATCTTCCTGGATAATGTGCTGTTGGTTCTTCATGTCATCCATGCTTAGTTTGGTCCAGAGCTCTCTGACATCACAGTGGATCTTGCACACAAGGGAATCCCAGTCTATACTCACATTTTATGCGATGCAGTCCCAACATTGGTGTATGCAGCATCCTTTGGCCTTTGTTTCCTGCATTTTAATTACAAGCTCCACTCCTCTGATTACACTACTTATCTTCAATGACAGGAGAGATAACCTACTGTGTTAAAATTATGATAGAGCAGCAGTGTTGAAGGGTGGAATCATTGGTTGTCTTGCATGTGAATCACTTGGTGATCAGGCTGACCTCATCATTATTTCTGGCCCATCTGATGATGTTGTCCAGTTTGGTTCATGCATTGAGATTGAGGGTGGTTGTTATTGGGATGATGACCTGGATTTGGAGAATAAAGAGATCATATGTAGCATCAAGTTGTCTACTGATATGCACTTCTAGGCCCTCATTAGTAGCATGCTGACCCACTCCTAGGTCAATGGCATTGTCATGTTCAGGAACAGTTTCATGGTGGCCAAAGCAGTTGATCTGGGAGGCCTGTGGTCTGAATGAGGCTATTGGTCCACAGACAATAAAACATGATACCGGAAACACATGCAAACACTTATCATACTGCTTTAGATTAGTGGAAAGTGTTGAAGTACTGCAAGGACATGGCAAAGAAGGTACATGATTGTGACACTTTGCAGGCTGCTAAGAACTGGCTTGCTATACATACATGATATCTTAACATAACTCAAATGCATATGATATGCACATAATTGCTTATCCCTTTCACTGTACTGGATGCAATCCTTGTGTATGGTAAGTCTTCTACCAACTTCCTTACAGCATCAGCATATCCCCCACCTATGTCATGAGTTGCCATACTGACCAATTTTAACAAGAGTGAGGCTTGTCCAGAGTATGGACCAGGAGTGGGATGTGGCTAGGATTCCAGATTGCTGGGGACATTGCTCTTTAGGGGGACCACCACAGTTCACCAAGCATGGCTAGGCCACATTGGGGGTCATCATCACAATCTTGCTCCCTTGCACACCCACACCCTGTCACTCTCCTCTACCTGCCATGTGCAGGGTGATGATTAAGCATGGTCAACTGTTGCCATGTCTGCATGCATGCACTCCCTCTCTTGGTGACTCCTCCACTTGGTTCTGCCTTACTCATTTTCACATGCTCTCATTGTGCATGATCACACTGTTGGCTGTGTCAATTATTGACAGTACCATTGATCATTGTTCCTGGGTCACTTGTTGCCATTTCGACTGTGCACATGTGGCATTGGCCCCAGTGTGTCCACTGGCATTATTAGTTCAATTGGAACATGGCATTCAGGGTTGATTATTTCTAACAAGGCTGGAATTAAGAAATCATTTTATCATCAAGCTTACACCACAGCACAGTGATGACTAGGTGTGAGGCTACACTCCATCCCAGCTATGAAGACCACAGGATTGCCCTAGACAGGTCCATCTATTTTGCTATCCTTTTCCTCTCAACAATCATTTTGGAAGTGATATGCTAACTTTACACAAGTTTTTTATATATCTAGGTCATCAGTCGTCATACTATGTCATTAGCAATGTGAGGCTATGATCGTCCACTCAATCTTGGCTATGGAGATGGTGGACAAAAAGAGGGGTCATATGTGAACAATATGCTGACCTAGCATTGTCATGCAGACGGGTGACATTTTATAGTACACCTCCTTTCTATGACCATAGGTATGTGATTACACACTGCATGTGCTTGCTGTACATTGATATACAGTGACTCCAAAAAGCGTTACAATAACTAACCCCAAACTGGGGCGCGAAGCGCCCCGCAACCACCCATGGGAATATCGCTTCGCTTTGGTGAGACCGAACAAAGTACAAACCCTTGGCTACGAATCGGTCCCTGGGTCATGTGATGTGGCCTAGGGGTTGCAAAGATATGACTGTTTTAAAACAGGAACACCATTGTAACAGTTTTTGGACTTTTGCCATAACATACTGGATCTCAATCATACAGAGGCTGTTTGTTGTTGTTTGGTGCTACAAACACAAATATACATATAAACATGATGTCTGAGTCTTAAAACATTCCCACGCCTCTTTATTCTTTACCACTA
>JBBPJJ010000077.1:0-44689 GCA_038088635.1 Veloboletus limbatus
GCAGTTTCAATGGAACCACTATAAAGGTTAAGCTTATATCTTGAGAATGGTCAAATGGATCTTTGTGATTTCTATTTCAGCTGATGGATATCATTATTGGTTATAATTCATTCACTGAGAGTATTGTGATATTATTAAAACTGATTGTGCTATAACCAGACAACATGCAAAAAACCACAAATGTGAAAAAACCAAACTGTGGCAACACTAGCCTGTTGGCCCAGACGATATTGGCTCTCCTTGATCGTGTTGGCGCCACATCCAAGGTTCGTCTACATTATACCTTCATGCATTAGCCAAGACGACATAAAATTACTAGGTTGAACACTTCTCAATGGACAATGCTGCTAACAATGAAACCTGTATGCGGCATTTAGAGACCTTGTTGGCCAATCGGAAAATTGAGTTTGATGCACGTGATCGCCAGATTAGGTGCTTCCCTCATATCATCCATATATGCGTAAAGCACGTCATGGACAGTTTCTCATCTTCCACACCCGAGGAGGTTGCACAAGAATGGATTGAAGCATTCCCAAATCGTGCCGATCGTGAACGGTATGCAGCCGCTGTCAAGAAGAACCCTATCAAGATGGGCCGCCTTATTGTTACTGCAATTCGTGCATCCGGACTTCGACGTGACGAATTCACGGAAACCATCAAACTGGGGAATGCGAAGAATTGGTCCCAATGCCATGGAAGCCTGGTCATGAAAGTTCCCGAACATGAGTTGAAACGTGACTCCGACATGAGGTGGGATTCTACATACACCATGATAGACTGTCTGATCGAATTGCGCGTGGTGAGTCACTCAGACTCACTCGACAATTTGGAGCTAACCTGCAGACCTACGTCAGGCTGTTGACTACTTCCTTGCTTTACCCAACCACCGCGAGCTCGAAAAGTTGAAACTGTCTGAGTTGGAGTGGGAAGTACTCGAAGACTTCTGCAAGATCCTCAAAGTAAGTATTATGTGTCTGCGTGTTGAACGTTGACCCATGATCGGCGCTACAGACCCCACACGTGGTCCAACATCGTGTCTCCAGCCAAAAGTTGCCCCGCCTCGGATTGTCCATGCCGTACTTCGAACTCTTTATGAGTGGATGGGAAAAACTTCAAAATACTGCACCCCACCTCAAACCATGGATAACTACGGGCCTCGAATGGGCCACCAAATATTACAACCATATGGACAACACTTCTGCTTACATTATCGCAATGCGTACGTTACATTTTGAGCGATAACACAAATGCCAACGCACCCTTTTATAGTTGTTGAACCCTCCATTCGAATGAGTTGGATCGAAAAATACTGGGACAAAGATTATATCACAATGGCCAAAGATATCATTATAGATTTGGTGAGTATTGGCGCTTCAGTATCAATATGTGCTAATTGTCCAAATTAGATGCACCGATATCATAGTCATCTGCCTCAAGAATATCCTGCAGAAAGTCAGCCCCACTCTTTCGGAGACTTTGATGACGTTGCTGCACAACTGTGTATCGAGGATATGGGCTCTCGAAATAATTCCAGAGAGGCGCCTCACACGGTCGAGGATGAGTATCGTGCATACACCAAAGGTACTTTGACAAATCACAGAGAAGATCCTCTAAAGTACTGGGATGTATGTTCGTCATCTGCTATAGTACTGAACAACTGATGCTGACTGTTAACGAATGTAGGTAAATCGCCAAACATATCCAACCTTGTTTACTATCGCCATGGACTATATTCCCATTCAAGCGTCAGCTGTCCCTTGCGAGCGCATATTTTCATCCAGCAAGGAAACAGACACGGACAAGAGAAACAGGATCTCCGCCATCCATATGGAAGCTCTTCAAATGTTAAAATACCACTATAAATCGAGGCGAATGGATTTTTTGCAACGCACACCAATAAACCATTGGGAGCTTGTGGATGATCCCGAAGAACCCGCAGGCGTTGATCAGACAGGGCCTCAGGGTGAGGATATGAGGGATGCAATTGACAAACTCATTGAGGCCGTTGAACATGAAGAAAGCGCCCTTGGGGTGTTGATGTAGAACTACCCCTCTGTTACTACAATATGTCGACTCTACATGCAATACATTCAATTCTCACGATAAGTTATGCCACGCTGCAGCAGTGTGGTTCAATACGTATTCGTTTGTTAGAACCGTCTCTTGCTGTACCACCTTTCTCTTTGTCTTTCTCAATAATTCTTGTTTGTGACAACTACCAGTTCAAGTTGGGGGTAGAACTTGGTTCTGGGACATCAGGTACGGAATTTGCGATTCATTCCATGTCTGTTGGCACCTTAAGCTCTGTGTGGCTCACCAGGAACTGTTTTTCGAGCCACTGATCTTACCAATACCAATCGTGAATTCGTCGTCAAGCTTGGCAATGCGGGACCGAAGCATCGTTTGCTTGAGCATGAACACCGTGTTCTCTCAAGCTTACATGGCGTTCTTGGTATCCCTAGGCCTGTCTGGTCTGGAGTAGATTCTGGGCGCCATGTTCTTGTACTTACTTCCCTTGGACCTTCGCTGGAAGACATTTTTAACATGTGCAGACGAAGCTTCTCGCACAGTACGGTGTCTCAAATTGCTAACCAATTGGTAAGTTCTTTTCTCCGTCAGGCTACTCAGCTCCTGGTGTTGAATCCTTCCGGTTTACAGCTTGCTCGCCTCGAGGCTGTCCACTCGTGTAGCTTCATCCATTGTGATATCAAACCGACTAACATCCTCGTCGGGGATACTACACGAAACGATGTTCTGTACCTTGCTGACTTTGGTGTTGCTCATTGGTACCGAGATGCCCGCACACACATTCACATTCCATTTCACGACGGCCTATCCTTCGTCGGTACACCCACCTTCGCATCCATCAACAGTCACCTAGGGAATGAACTCAGTCGCAGAGATGACTTGGAGTCTCTTGCTTACCTCCTCATATACCTTTTGTGCGGATCACTACCATGGTTCAATGGGACCTGGATACAGAGGAGCACCATCCACCAAATGAAGCAAAATATCTCAACTCATGAATTATACAAGACTTTACCAGGAGAATTTTCGGAGTTCTTGGAGTACACCCGCACGCTATCGTTCACGGAAAAGCCTGACTACCCGCGGATTCAGTCGATGTTCCCAGTCGGTGACCACACTCAATTCAACTGGCAAGCACCCGACTCTGGCTACTCTGTTTTGCGCGAAGCCCCCGCCAACAATACTATTTTGAAAAAGCGAGATATGCCTTCATCGAACACAGCGAAAAGGTGTGTATATCATATGAACTAAGTATATCCTTCGTTTGTACTGAAATCTACCATTTTAGATAATGCCAGCCACGCCAGCCCCCTCTCCCCAAGATTTCTCGAACCCCCAGCCGCTATCATACTCGCAGTCGCAGCGCCGCCTCGGCTGGCATTATGGACTGCACGAAGCACGATCACCTGAGTGCGCAATCCTAGCTCAACCACGAACGGTCCAAGCGAACGACTCACAGTTGTGGTTGGCCCAGTGTCGCTGATGCAGACTCAGAGGTGTTATTCAAGAGGATTTTGGTGATTTTCATGTATTGCGTACATACTACATGGTGCATAGTAGCCGCATAGTACATAGTGTCCTTGTTTGTGTCCGGTCTGAACCAGTCTAGAACCAGTCTGAACCATAGACCAGTTTGACATGTGGTTCAGTCTGCTTATGTAAACTGAACTATGGTCAAACCATGTGAAACTGGGACTAGTTCCAAATAAACCAAACTGTGGCAACACTATGCCAGTGTGTGTTTCCACATCGTCTGGTGTTTATCTTTTCAGGACAAGCAATCGTTGACCTTAGAGGAGAGCATTTCTGCATCATCCTCATCACAGGTCAACATTCTGGAAGAGCTGGCCAAAATTGCACACCTTGTTCAAGTGGCGATTGGGGCTCATAACTTGTCACAATGTGCATTCTCCCTTTGCAGGATAGTGGGAAGTGCAATCTGAACAGACTTACATACTTGAAGTCTGGTTGTGACAGTTGATGCTCAAAAGTGATTGAAAGTCAGCTAATATTATTTGTACTCAGATACATCTTATATACATGGATAATGTAAGCATAATAGGGGTACTTTTAACAAGCAGGATAGTAGGAAGAGCAATTTGGGCAGACTTACATACCTGGTAGTCAATGATAACAGTTGATAGCCAAGAGTGATTTAAAGACAGCTAATTATATTTGTACTCAAACATGACTTATATACATGGCTAATATAAGCGTAGTCAGAGTACTTTGAACACACAGTACTAATATATATAATATAAACTAGAGTCAAATAAGTGTCCCAATGATATGTCATTTTGAAATGCCTGTAACTCACTCCAATAACAACCAAATCACATGACCAATCAAGTGTTAGAATGCCAAGAGCAACTACTTTCATCCATTCTAAAGCATGTTATCTGATTCATTAATAATTCCCTGTAATCAACCAATCTCTTCAAAATGACCCAATATTGTGACACTATTTTAAGCCACTATATGTAATACTTTGCATCTGGTCTGAACTGATTGAAACCAGTCTGAACTAATTGGCAGTTTTAGGTAGTTTCAAGCTGACACTAAACCAGGCAAACCAAATACCAATTTGGCATATGATTCAATTTGCTTATATAAACTGCATTATGTCCAAACTAAGTGGAACTGGAACTGGTCTCAAATAAACCAAATTGTGGCAATACTAACTGCACACAGAACTGTCTAGTTTACAAGTATAGTGCATACATCTTTTTTGATTACAAGGAATAATAAATCAATGGCAATTTGAGTGTAGAACTGGTATTTTTCTATCATGATGCTGCAAACTGATAATCATAATTTCATATCATACCTGATTGTCCAACATCAGCATAATGGCCCTATGTGAGCATTTCACATCTTCACTTTCCTAAAACAGAGATGACAAAACTGTCTTCAACCTCTCCATCAATCAGTGGTGGATGTTGTTGCAGTAAGGAGAGGAGTAGTCTAGGACTACACAGTAGCTCAGGTTCTGTAGAGAACTCTGAGAAAAGGCCACAGTATGAAAACTCTAACTACACTTGATTAAGTAATCAAGTGGCTGTACAACCACACAAGGTTTGCTACAGGGGAAAAAGTGAATTTGCAACAACAGTGGAGATCTCACAACCATAAACGGTCTATAATTCGTAAAAGTTAACCATTCATTTCAACTAGTATGCAGATCTAGGAGGCTACAGCGAAAGAACAGGCACTGGCAGCTCCACGTACGCGCGGCTACGCGATATGGCAGATTTAGAACAACATTTCAGCAGGCCTTCAAGAACTCAGCCAGGATTAGTCAGCGCGACATGCTCAAACCTTTTACTCGGTACGGGAAATTGACATGTCGTCAACATCACTCTTGTTCGACAGCTTTTCCGTCGGAAAGAATCGCGATAATATCTGGCCAGGTAATATAGTCCTGTACCTGGGGTTACAGCTATTTTTTATCATCTTTTGTGGTTGTGTTGAGTCACGGGACAGGTTGCTTTGCATAACCGCTAATTCTGGACGTCTCCGAAAACGGCAGGTGCAGCAGAAGGTGAGCCGAAGTTTCTCCTGCCGTCTCAATTGCTCGTCCCGCGATTCTGTTCCCTTTCAACACTCCCCATCTAGTTTTCCATGTCAATCTCTCTGATTTCTTTCTCGGTTCTATCGCTGACCTTCTCTTTTTTCTTCCTATTGCACAGGCGGCAATCCCAAAGTGCGTCTACCCCGCATCACGTCATTAATCTACCTTACCTTCACACTCCACATCAGGTTGCGACGCTTGCAGAGCTCGCAAGGTTCGTTGTACCCGAGAAAATCCCGACGATCCTAAACAATCATGCAAGCACTGCATCACGCTCGATATCCCTTGTACCTATGACTACCAACCCAAGAAGAGAGGTCCCCCTAATCTGTGCGTCATTCTCCATCCACAGACGCTTCCACTCACACTCTACTAGCTACTTGCGACGCCTGCAAGAGGCTGGAGGTGCTGTCGCCAAAAATTCCCAACAAGATGTGCGCGAACCCGCTGCCCCTGATGCCATATCTCCAAATTTCGCCCATCGCTCCGTCGCCAGTCCCATCCAGTCCCCAGGATTCCCTCCAGTCCTACAACCAGTCCCACCTTCCTACCTTGAGCCATCCCTCACTCAAATTCTGACACCCCCTTCGGTCATACCACCGTCTCGTTACCCTATCGCAGCCGATTCTTCCCACTACTCGTCCCTTAATGTCATCCAACACGCTTCGCGTGAACCCACCGCAAGCTCAGTTTTGCCACCAAAGCCCGAGGAGACTCAACAACTCGCCTCCTCCGTACCCTATAGTTCATTCTCTGCATACAACTGGTCGTACAAACACCATCACTCGTCACCTATTCTCCCCCCGACGGTTATCCCGCCTCTTTCCTATTACTACCGCTCGCACCGCTTAGAAGACATCGTTCCCAGGGACACCATATCGCTCATCATTTCCCTTTTCTTTGATTTCGTTTACCCACTCACTCCTTGTATTCACAAGCCGTCGTTCATGGCCGATCTACATTCACACAGGGAAGAGCGGGATCCCTTGTTCTTTGCCTTAGTCATGTCAACAGTTGCGTCTACCCTGGTACAGGTGCCGAGATCATATCTTCCCATGGCGCGCTCAGTCGTGCGCAAACTTGCACAGACATGTTATGAAGCCAGTCGGCACATCACAATCGCTTCGTATGATCCTGCCACATCCATGCATGTCGTCATTCGCTATTTGTAGGACTCTATCCCCGCCTTTGCGACGCTGATCCGAATTCCCTTCAGTGACTGTATCTACCACTTTTGTGAGGGACATGATGCGACGCAACATGCAGCCTTCGGCGAGGCTGCCCATATTGCCGTTACCCTCCACATTCATGAAGAAGCATCGTATGAGGGATTAGACCCCATCGAATGCGAGGTCCGCCGCAGGACCTTTTGGCTACTTTTCGGCGGTATGTACACATTTTGTCTGCTACAAGCAAGCTTAACATTCTCTATGCTCACCAATAATGTTCAGCCGACAAATCCATGTCGATTTTGTTGGGGCGGCCGATTTGTCTTCGCGACGAGGATTGTACAGTTCATTTCCCCAAGGAGCTTGACGATGAATAGTACGTCCCACCTTCGAGACAATGATTGTCACTAAGCACCGCTTTTCCCTCGTGCGATCTGTCCAGCATTACACCTAGTACATATTTGCCCCAACCACATGGAAAGACAGCGATCGTTTCTGGCCTCAATTATATATCTAGAATTTTTGCGCTACTGGGAGAAATATTACTTCGCATCAGGATAGACAAGCGATCGCCTCCACAAGGGCAGTTTGCCACAGCACGTCTCGAGGAAGTCCAATCGTTGCATTCGCGTATTCTTGGAGCCCTCATGCATGCACCGGAGCAATTACGCTTAAGGCAGGCTCACCAGCATAACCACCTCCCAGCTGAATACGGCGGTGCTGGCTTTAGGCAGGCGACATTCGCGGAAGTCAAAGACTTTTTCGATAACCCCAAGGCGTCGCGTGCAAACGCGTTGAACCCATTTCTAGTTATGCAAGCAAATCTCTACGTCACTCAGGTGAATCTTTCCCTATCACCAATTCTGGTTTGGTACTCACTGGTGCCCAGCAACTCGTCCGATTTGTCATTGAGCAATACCGTGATGAACTTGTGACATCTTTGCAAGGTAGCATAGACGAGCATCAGATTGCGCAGGACCGAGAAGCTGTTGCAAGTGATCTACTCAACATCCTTCACAGGTGATATCTATCGGATGCCGAGATAGGGTTATGATTCTGAAAGTCTTGATAGCATACCTATTCAGTCAATAGCTACCAACGGACCCTCATTGGTGAGACCTTGTAAATTGACGCTCTCCAGTAGCTGACAATCTATAGGTCCACAAAGTACGGTTTGTCGCCTCCACGTTGCTCGATGCGGTCTGCAAAGTAGAGACCGCCCCTGCATCTGCTGCACGGGCACATGCATTCCTTTGTAATTGATCCTCGCCGCTACTGGGTACTGACTGAGGTGACTTATTAATCATACTTGTTATTCCAGGGGATTTCCTGTCGATTCTATCTGAGATTGAACGTAATTATCTGTGAATTTCTCTCATCAAATGTTTCTGGTGCGAAGCTTACCGCCAATAGTCTGGACGATGACCGAGATTGCATGTCAAGGGACGAAAGGATACCTATGATCAGACAATAATTATCCACATTTCGCCGCTCCCTGTGCTTGCTCTGTTGGCTTTCCGAGTTTTGTACTACACGATCATTATCATATCCATCGTTTACTTGGACGCATGCATGTTGTAGCAATTGTATGTGTATCGCGACGCTGGCTGAGTTAGCCTGAACTGGCTCGATCACGTGTCATGACGACGAGCTATGCTACTTTATCATTACTGTGAACCCTGCCGCTGAGCATAACACGCCTGTCCCTTGGCGCAAATGTCATCAGACTACGAAGGTAGCTCCAAGTCGAAGCCTGTCCAGATTACAGAGGGTAGGTTCACGTTAAATCGTCATTGTTCGTGCACTGAGGGTCGACGCGTCCTTGTATTCTCCGTTTCTTGTAGATGAGGCTGCTGTCTACGATCGCCAAATACGGCTCTGGGGTCTCGAAGCGCAGCAACGGTGAATTCATTGTATGTCCGCCCTCCAGTCCGGAGGCTGAACGTTCGGCTGCCAGTATGCGAAATGCGACTATTCTAATCGTCCGATTACGGGGCACCGCAACTGAGGCCATCAAAAACATTGTCCTCGCTGGCATCGGAAAGCTCGTCATCATTGACACAGACGATGTCAGTCAGGGGGACCTCGGGACGGGTTTCTTTTTCCGAGACGATGATGTGGGGAAAAAGGTGCCTTAATCAACTCACTCCATTTTCCAAGTAGGGCTGTGGGAGATTCATAGGACTGATGTTGTTATGATTTGACAGAAAGTGGATGCTGCCAAGAGCCAGATAGAAAGTCTAAACCCATTGGTAACTATTCAGGCACTCAGTCACGACGCGCTGGAAGAGCGGGAATCACTTGATGCACTGGTAAGGAGCGTCGACCTTGTCTGCGTGACCGATGGGGATCGTGAAGGACTGGTAAGACATACCACGTGTTCATATACTCGTCGCCTTCAACATACTGACTGGCCACGACCAAGATTCGCATGAACGAAGTTTGCCGGCGTTTCGGGAAACCATTCTATGCTGGTGGAACTTTTGGTCTGATGGGTTATATTTTCTGTGACTTGCTCAAACACGATTACATTTCCCCGTGAGCTTATTTTCACCCTTCGGCTTATTTCATTCCTCATCATTTATCGATTGGGATAGCGATCGGTCTGCTCCGGGTGATGCACCTCGTAATCTGAAGGCTAGCGTAGTGTACTCACCTTTGCACATGGCCTTACGCCACCGATGGTCTGCTTTAACGAGAAGACAAACAAAGGAACTCAATCCGGCTGTCTTATATGCGATACTCGGTGTGTTGATTTAGATATTGTTCCCACCGAATGCTGACGTGTAACGGACGATGAAGCCATCTGGGAGTATCAGCACACCCACGCCGGGAAGCTTCCGCAGAGCCTGGAGGAAGCACCCCACCTTCTGTCGATAGCTAATTCGTTGCTGGGGACATCCGATGTGAACAAACAAGTGCTTGATACCATGCCACAGGAGCTAATCGAGTGAGTGCCACTACCCCAGGTATGCATGAACGCTAATACGGGCTTTACAGAACGCTGTCCACGACGGCACCTCACGAATTTTCCCCGGTATGTGCTGTGGTTGGGGGAATGCTGGGTCAGGATATTCTGAAAGCGCTGGCTGCACGGGAAGCGCCGATAGCCAACTTTTTTGTGTTCGATGGAAACAGCGGTAGCGGGACTGTCTGTCGAATGAACATGTAAAATCGTATACAAGGTTGCAATGACTCGGAGGAAGTACTCCCATCGACGACCCATCGTGAGACACTCTCGGTCCAAGTTTGGATAGCCACGTTTGGCGCAGGACTAACGCTGTCCCGTTCCCGTGCTCTCTGTCTGCTCCCCCTCAACGTCCATGCAGCGCAAACCTCCCCAGACCGCGCAGGAGTACTACGCAGTCCCACAGAGCCCTCAACCAGTCAACATGCAAGCCTCGCAGTCTGCCTCAAGGCCACCCGCCAGGTCATCCTCTCTCAACGGTCAGTTTCAGCCAGGCAGAGGTGCAATCGCTCAAGGTGTTGCCACTGGTGCGATTGGTGGCAGCTATGGCCCATACTCCGTGTGTCTCGTTTCGTCCCTTTTTTTGATCTAGTTTGAACCCTTCCTCTTCTAGTACAACCCGTCGACGGCTCGAGAGAACGCTTTTCAGAACTCTCGGTTTAGTGCTGCACCCTCAGAGGTCTCCTCCTTAGCTGGAGGAGAGAAAATGCCTAGCGCGCTGACAGCAAATTCCTCCTCGGTACCCCCTTATATGTGGGATACAAAGGATCCCGATCTAGACGATGCCCTCCATAACCCTGATCCGGTGCAGGACGCAGCCCTCGATAGTTCTTTCACCTTCCTCTCGGCTCGAGGGTGGGCGAACGCCTCAGTGCTCTTCATTCTCGTGGTCGGCTTGATCACTCTCTTTGCTGGTTATCCTATCATCCATTACTACACGTCAGCCGCTAGCCAATCATCCGGGTACAACCTCGGTGGTATCAATTATACCGGCCAAGTTCCAAATCTTCCCGGCTTGCCGAGACTTCTCGATCCCGACACCCCCAGCTCCGCACAATACCGGACTGGCAGCGATGGTTATCCATACGAACTCGTGTTTAGTGATGAATTCAACACGGACGGTCGAACGTTCTGGCCAGGTGACGACCCGTTTTGGGAAGCAGTCAACTTACATTACTGGTGAGCGCTACCCATCGACGAGTGTAGAGGCCTTTCGGGTACTCACATTGTCATACGTTCTCAGGCCCACAGGCGACTTGGAGTGGTATGATCCTCAGGTACGCTAACATCTTACTCAACTGCAACGACAACCTTTAACTAGTCCATGAAGGCGGTGACAACGCAAAACGGAAAGTTGGTAATCACGATCACAGAACAACCCATCAACAATTTAAACTTCATGAGTGGTATGTGACTGACGTGTGTAGGTTTCGTCTGTTGCTGACTTTGTCATTAAGGTATGCTAACTTCATGGAACAAGCTCTGCTTTACCACTGGGTATCTTGAAGTCAGCCTGAGTCTGCCAGGTTCGTCTCAGGCTCCAGGATTCTGGCCTGGTGAGTCCCGTATTTACGTGTGTATCTTGTTGGTCTCTTACTGGCGACAGGCGCATGGACTATGGGCAATCTGGTATGTTCTTTCACATTGACTAACGGTCAGATCTTACCGGTGGGTTAGGGACGCCCCGGCTATGGTGGAACAACGGAAGGTATGTGTATCTTTCTCCATGCTACTATAGAGTGCTCATGCATATGCGTAGGCACATGGCCGTACAGTTACGATAGTTGCGACCTGGGAACTCTTCCCAACCAGACGTACGATGGTACTCCAGCAGCGGCTGCCACGGGTGGTGTTAAAGGTGGCCCGCTAAGCTACCAGCCCGGTCAGCGGCTTTCTGCATGCACATGCCCCAATCAGGACCATCCCGGCCCAACGACGAGCAATGGTTACGTGGGTCGTGGTGTACCCGAAATCGACGTCTTGGAAGCCGAAATAGATTTATACACGAGCCCGTTCAGTGGACAGGTTTCCCAGAGTTTCCAAATTGCCCCTTATAACTACCAGTACCAGTTCAACAACGCGTCCCCGGCGACTACCATCAACGATTCGACGATTACTTCCCTGAACTCATACCAAGGCGCTGTTTACCAGCAAGCTGTGTCCGCAGTGACTTTTGTCGATAGCCAAAATTATAATGGCCAAAATTATGCGACATATGGGTTCGAGTACTGGTCGAACCCCAGTGATCGAGCCTCCGGATATATTACTTGGTACAGCGAGAGCGCGCAGACATGGAAAATAACTTCAGCCTCTATCGGGCCCGATACAATCTCGGAGGTCAGCTCGAGGTTGATTCCTGAAGAACCAATGGTCAGTTCCTTGATTAATGACAGGATGCGATTGAACTGATGTTTGGCAGTTCATCATCCTCAACTTGGGCATCTCTCGTGCGTAGGTTTTTAGTGCCTATACGACCGAATTGCTGATTACTGCTTTAGCTTCTTTTCAGGGTCCGGATTACGCAGCCCTTCAATTCCCAAGCGCGATGTATGTCGACTACGTTCGCCTATATCAACGGCAGGGGCTACAAAATGGATTGACGTGCGACCCTCCCGGTTATCCAACTGCATCATATATCAACTCGTATGTGATACTCGGTGTCACCTGGGCTCTATCATTAACTGGCATGCTTTCAAGGCATTTGAACGCTTACAGCAATCCAAATATAACGACTTGGGAACAGGCCGGATACACGTTCCCGTTAAATAGGATGACCAACACGTGCCCTTGATCTGTGTTTCAACTGCTCTTGTTTTCACATTGGCTTCGATGCCTATACCATTGCACCGCGATACATTCCTCGTATCATAACACACATTTATTTTGATTTATCGACTGGACTTTCCTCACACGCGACCCAGAACATTTACATCCTACACAATCTGTCCTTGGAACTGCTGCTTGTTGACCTCGCTCTCGGGTCCGGTTCCCAGTCGATATCAGTATAATGGCCAGTCTATAGGGAAGCTGGTGTCAGTACAATAAATGCGTCGAGGTGACTACAATAAATGGACAATTGCTAGCAAGACCAAGTTCTTTGGATGACACGCAAAACGATATGTATGTGGTAACATCAAGGGTCGTAGTTAATCTATCGCATCAAGGCTTTCTGTCCTCATTGCCCTCATCGCCTCGTTCGGGAATGCGGCATCTACAACGCTAAACGATTGTCCAGTACGTGAGTACAGCAGGTCGAATGTTTCGTCGAAATCTGATATTGTTTTCTCGTCCGTCGCAGAATTGGAGTCTTCCAGAACCCGTTTCAGAGGCAAGCACTGGAGCTTCACCTTTTCAGACGTGCCTCCCGGTAAGAACGCGCGCACGAGGATTTTCTTTGACGTCGATTTTTGCGCAAGCTCGACCATATGATCCCATTTCTGGGTCACGGGCACGTCGCATTGGCACGTCCGTATCGACGGCATAGTGTGAATGGAACCGATGTCAACATCGACAGGGATATCCGTATAATTTATCTCGACTACCACCGGGTTAAGGTCCAACATCATGATGGCACATTGAATGCGATCCCGGAAATAAGTGAGGTCTTGAGCGATAATCCGGTCGATGAAATGGATGTCGCGCTTTGATAGGCGGGATACGAGCCCGGCTGACGCTGTGCTCAGTGTCATGACATTCGGAAGGCCCTCATACTCACCTGCACGACGAGCTTGAATGTCACGGCAATACTTTTGATGGTTACCGTTCTTCCAATCGTTCACTTGACATTCTCTGCTGCAATAATGTACGTGGAAGCAGCCTGCGCAACTTTTGAATGACCCCGGAGGTCCAGACTTATCGCACTACATAACACGGTGTGTAGATGATACAGACAAGCACAGAGAACGGGGTAGACACACCTTGGCATTCTGGCAAGACTCGATATGTGTCTCATTGCTAACGACCAAATTACATAGCGTTGCTCTTCTCCGAACGATCCTCTCGAGCACGGACCACGATTGGAGTAGCAAGCCATCCTTCTCGAGTTTTCCCGGCATGCTACCTGTGTCAATCGCCGTCAACTGTTTGATGATGGGTTTCAGAATAGAAAGGTATATCGTATACTTGGGGATTATCCTCTTGAGTAGCAGGAACACCGGATCCCAGTCTTCGCTATGCTGACCGTTCATGTGTTTCATCCATGGTTCTGTGGAGAGCATAGCGGGCAAGAGGCCAGCTTCGACAATTTGTGTGACCCAAGGTAGCCCTTCGGTAGACTCCACATAGGTGGAAATATACCAATATCCGTAGGATATACACCTAGCAACGATGGGATGTTGGTCGGTGATAGCATACCGGTCCACCATCGAGCTGACGACGCCCGTAATCAGTGTCATCGAGCGCTGATTGAGGAAAGGAATGCGAATGGCATAGTTAATGGAAAGGGTTGTGATGAGATGGATGTCCCACGCGATGAGATTATAGTCGATTGGATCACGCGCAATATCTTGTCGGAGGTGATCCAAGGCAGTGACGACAAGAGCGCTAGCATCCCCGCCGAAAGGACGAAGGATCTCCGCCCAATCCCACATTTCTCGCTGTGAGAGCGCACCCATCCATGAATCGAGGATGGCTGGTACACTGAATATAGCATATGAAGATGGATCGGCTGAGAGAGAAAACCTTGTATCATGGGTCTCCAAACGCCACAGAGAAAAGAGAGTGGCGATGATGCCCGGAGACGCGAGCATGGGACCGAGCATGGGACGATGGACGGTAGCATCACAGACGCCCAAGAAGTCGACGATGCCCTTTCTGGCTAGGAGGCGAAAAGAGAGGTCGACACTCTCTTGGTCCACAAAATCGTTTTTCAGATACACGATCCATTGATGAAGCTCGGTCCAGTGGAGCATCAGAGTCTTGACGGAGTTGTACATCCCCGGGTGTGAATGGCGCTTTACGATGATGGGGGCCAGGCGCGAGAGGCATAAGGCTTGTTGGACAGGAAGGTTCTTGTCCGTCTTTGACATCTGGAGGTGGGAGTCATCCAGGACGGCGTACATGGCAGATGTGATCAGACGGTATTGTTCTAGAGTACAAGCCGGTGCAAGCGCTATGTGTGCCAAGTCAGCAGGGGCATCGGTGGAGCCACCCTGGAGCCGGTTTATTGCGTCCTGTGGGGGGGTTCGTCGTGGTCAGCAGCGGCGGCGAGAAAGAAAACGTTTGGAGCTGACGTCGATCACTGATTTATCCATTGGGAGAGAGGACTGTGATCTCCATGTGGGAGACGAGGGGATGGTTTATATATCGGAACTGAGCTTTGACAGTCCTTTGAAGTACATTCCGACCTTTGTACGGCTGTCAGGACAAAGCAGCAGCCCCTGGACGAACACGTAAAGACCTAGCACGATGTCGATTCATCTCAGTCTGGAACGGGTTGAACGACTTGCGACGCACCTTGAACCGTTCAGGAGACCGACCATCCACGTTGCAGGGACCAATGGAAAGGGAAGTGTTACGAGCATCATTGCCGCCATTCTGCACGCCTCTGGTCTCTCCGTTGGGAGATTCAACAGCCCACATCTCGTCGCCGTCCACGACGCCATTCTCGTCAATGGCCAGTCCGTTTCACCGTCCGTGTACGAGCATGCACGCAGTCTCGTCATCGCCGCAGACCAGCGCTTCAATACCGCTGCTACTCCCTTTGAACTCTTGACCCTCACGGCACTTCACATATTTGAAGCTGCCAAGCTCGATATCGTAGTGGTCGAGGTTGGAATGGGCGGTCGACACGACGCAACCAACGTTATTCTAGACGACTGCATTCTGGTGTCCGTTCTCACAGCAGTCGATCTGGACCATCAACAATTTCTCGGAGATACAGTCGAATCCATTGCGGAGCATAAAGCAGGAATCGCAAGACCCGGAAAGCCTTTCGTTCTCGGTGCACAAAGATACCCCATCGTCGAGGTCTCCGCCAGACGCGTCGTCGAGGGCCCGGATATACGTGGCCATTTCATCATCAGCAACCCCGTCCATCCATGCCATCTCGGCGACGATTATCATTTCTCCCCCTCCGAGCGACCCTTCATCACTCCTCCAGGGCAACTCATCGAATTTTGTTCCACCCCATTTACTTCGCCTATTCACGCCAAGCTTCCACTGCACGGCACTCACCAGCTCGACAACCTGTCGCTCTCCTTGACTGTCATCTCTACCTTGATAACACACTCATCCGCCCAGACAACTTTCGGCAACTTGTCCCGCCGGATCACTGCCGAAGCCGTTCGTGCAGGGATCGAGAGTGTTTCCTGGCCCGGCAGGCTCACCTTCCACACATTATCGCGTCCCGTGACGGCAGGCTCGACTCTTGATCCGTCAGTTGTTTTAGTGGACGGAGCTCACAATGCTGCTTCCGCGGAAACTCTCGCCTCTTACATCTCCCAGCTCGTGGCCCATCTCAAGCCAAGGTCAAAATTGCATATAACGTACATTATTGCGCTCTCTCATTCGCCTCCGAAAACACCTTTTGATACGTTGTCTCCAATCTTTTTGCGGCATGGCTCTAAAGGGATCAGAGTGAGGGTTGCAGCCCTGCGATTTACACCCCCAGAGGGTATGCCGTGGATTACTTGCGTCCCGCCTTTAGAAATACGAGATACAGTGCGGCAGCTGATTCATCTCGGCGATGAAGATGTGTGGGCTGCACCAAATGATCTTCCCGCACACTGTCAGCTGCAGCGTGCATTTGAGTGGACGGAGGTCGGACAAGCTGCACACGGGGAAGAGAATCTGGTGGTCCTCACAGGGAGTCTGTACTTGGTTGCAGATTTTTATCGCTTGCTAGAGCTGCTCGGAAGAAGTCGATCACGGTCGTAGTAGTATAGTAGAGACTTTGTACGTGTGGTAGTAGTACAGCCGCATACCGACTCTCGGATTGCATCCGACACTGGTTGTGTGCGCTGAGCATTCCTACACAACCTACGAGGACTTGGTTTTGACATCTCTGACACGATCAAGCTCATCCTCTAACGCGCTCGATGACAGGGCCCCGTCCTGACAGGCCCAAGTCCGTGCTGGTGCATGAGTCAAGTAGTGGGCCAATCAACCACAGAGATGCCTCTAACAACTCGGGGTGAGTGCCCCGTAATATTCCGTTTCATCCATGCCCTCATTTCTCGCAGATGTCGCTGGACAAAGCCTGCAACCCCAATATCAGTCCCAGTTGCCCATGAAGTGAGAAACAGTCCTCAACTCGTGCTCCACTACTACACCATCTTACTTTTGCCTACTAGCATCTCCAGCGACCTCCTCGTCCTCACGATAATCCCTACGCTCGATCCACAAACACGCTCCCCCCCAGATCCCGTCCCACAGGCAACCCCAGCGCCCGTCAGACTGTCTTGGGGAAGTTTGCCGACGGGTTCAACGTTACCGCCGACTCCCATCCGCGGAAGCGCCAAAAGCTTGATACTAACATTTCCTCAGGACCAGCATTAAATGGCGCGTCGTCATCGCATGCTAGGAGATCCCCTCCTCGCAGCAACGTTTTCGAACCCAAAGCTCAACCGATCGAACCGCCCCGCGTGACTAACAACCGCAGTAGTCCTGTCCCAAATGACGCCGGGACTATCTATATAGGAACTAGCTCTGACGATCTCGGCGAACGTGTCACTCGTGCTACCAAATCGTCGTCTCCGGACCAGTTGTGCATCCTGTCTCCAATCCTACCTCCTAGGAAACCCACTCACGCCTTTGAAACACATCCAAGAGAGTACAGCTTGTCTGCATCAAATAAAGGGAAGGGACGTGCTAAAGAACCCTCCGAGCCCGTCGTAGAAGGTTCGGAAGAAGAGATCGACGAATTTTCGTCCCCTTCACCACCTGTGGTTCTGCCGTCTACCACCAAGAAATCGCCGGGGATACCCAAAAATATCGTTCGAGACCGCAAAACTCTTTTCGAGAGTACACCCGCAGCCACAGCCGTACTGCAGTCCACCCGGACAACGCGTCAAGTTGACTTGATATCTGGGACACTTGTTAGCCATATGAGAAAGAAGGACGAGGTAGGCGCAGGTGACCAGACGAACATCCGTATCTCAAGCCGTTCCTTCTAGGGTGCACTTGGCAATCAAAAAAAGAGTACTTCCGATCATGTTGGAACTTCTTCGTCTAATTTCCTGAACTCTTCACGTGATAAGGAAAAGATCCAAGTTCTGCCACTGGAAGCCTGGTATCTAGGTCATCACTCTATTCGACATCACGAATCTGCACCTCTCAAGTTAACATATGAAGTCGCCCAGCAAAAAGTCAAGGTAACGTGGGGCCGATCACCTCCGGAAAGCATCAACTTCAAGCTCGACAGAGATGTTCGTTCGGCGATTGTAATATCTTTCTCTCCACTTCGGTTACTCAGCAGTAATAATCCTTTACTAGATCGTAAATGACCGTGATGAACCACTGAGAGAAAATGTCGTGGTTCAATTCACCACCACACGAGGACAAGAATGGAAGGGAGTTGAGGACAGATACAAGGGTTTCAAGGGAGGTATGTGGGCATCGCCGGGTCAGGCTTCTTATTGTCTTGTTCATCTTGTGTATTGCAGGGGGGGGGCGCGGTAAGGATGTGTTGACCTTCCTCATCTCCACCGCGAAAAGTCGAGGTTTCTCCGTTACGGATTACCAAAAATTTGTCACTGGGATCAGGAAGGCGCTCAAGGGATCACCTGTCGAAGTCATTGGGTCAGCGAAATTGCTACTCTTAATTTGGAATGAAATATAATCATGAAACTCCTAGGCCATCCAGGGGCCGAAGCATTTGGGAGTTTGCATCCCGATTCGCTGACATGTTTGAACAAACAGAATCCAGAGAGGGGATAGAGGGTCGCGGTGAAAGTACTGTAGACCGGCGATCAGTAGTGGCCCGGTCTGTTACGCCTTGTTCATCTACCTCCGTCAAGACGCGGGCCTCTTATCCCGAGTCGTAAGGCAAATAAATCCATCTCAAATGCTCACTGACCTTTTGGCTATAGGGAACTCCAAAATGGAGATTCAGGTCCATCTGTGCCTCATCGTCGCTCAGCGAGACAGTTCGCAATTCGATCATCGAAGGTTTCATCCCCGCCTCCACAACCAGCTTTGTTAGAACCCGACGAAGTGTAAGTACTATATCCCTTATGTGACAATTTGTTTTAAAAATCGTGTTTGTCCAGTATCCTGATGTATCCTCCATCTGGTACTGGGGTGCTAAGTATCATGCGTAGTGATCTCAAGAGGCTACTGCCTGAAGAATACCTCAATGATACCCTTATTGAGTTCGGTCTCAAGTGCGTTTCCCCGCTAACCGATAGTCGTGTATTTTGAAAATTTCAGGCTCTGGCTCAATGACCTTCGTGGGAAGAACCCAACGCTGGCGGATCAAATACACGTCTTTAGTTCCTTCTTCTACAAGAAACTTAACAACAGAAAGAGGTTTGTTGAAGCTCTTCATGTAGTTGTCTCCACCCCTCATAGCTTACCCTATCCGTAGCCCAGAGGACGGATATAAAAGCGTGCGTAAGTGGACCTCTAAAGTTGACTTGTTCACAAAGAAATATGTCATCGTTCCTATCAACGAAAAGTACTTCCCTTCTCCCATGTTTCATACGTTTACTCACCGCTACTTTTAGTATCCATTGGTACCTCGCTGTCATATGTGAGCCTGGACATACCTTAGAACCACCCCTTCCACCCCCCTCCTTGAATGCACGAGTGATACGGACAAGAAGGCAGACACAGGAGCGTGCTGAAACCAATTCAGAGGCTGCAGTTGTGTCTGAATCCGCGCTTACGGATGTTTCGTTGGAACGATCGCACCTCTCCGCGCAGGTACTTGAGGATGAGCCTGAAACCGGTGCATCTTCCATGAATGCTACACGCGCAACAACGCCCAGCATGACCAGAAACGAAGAGATGATCATTGACAAATCCTGTTCTACCGCCGGTGGGTCGGAGCTGGTTTTCTCTACGCCCTCCGAGAATCAAATTCGGGATTTATCCCCATATTTGGCTTATCCATCCTCGGACAACATGGACGTCGACGCAGACATTCCCATCACCGACGTCATTCCGAACTTGACATGTGAGGCCGCTGAGGTACCCGACCCTTCGACGTCCAACGCATTGCCAGGAATACCGGTCGGTCAGTTTTATGGGTCCATACCTAAACCATGGGAGGTGAAGCCGACTGTTGTGGCGGACAACGAAGACAGTGGCGAGGATCAACAGCAAGAAGCAGAGGTGGATGATATGTTGGCTGTAACGCAATCATCGACCAGGGATCGCCCTGCCCAGTATGTTACTCTCTAGCAGGTTGAAATAGCCGTCTGATTGGTTCTCGGACACTGTCTTACCAGGACTTACATTTTTACCCTCGATTCCCTTGGTGCTCGACATCCCCAAGCCATCAGAGTCCTCAAACAATATCTTGCATGGGAGGCAAAGGATAAACGTAGCTTCGATGAGGTGCGCGATGCAGTCGGCAGGCAAGTTCAGGTATGCTGTCTTCCACCCTCACTAAGACAAATGGTATCTCATCTGTTTGCAGGTTCCTGTTCAGCCAAACAGCTGGGATTGCGGGATATACTTACTTCACTTTGTGAGAGTTTTCATGAATGCGCCATCGGAATTTTTGCAGCAAATTCTCTCCGTATGTGATTTTCGCACCGGCTATGTCAGTTGACATTACAAATTCCTTCAACAGACAAGAGGCAGTATGCCAGGCCCCGAACGCCAGAGGATGTGGCAGGACCACGAAATTCCACAGTTCCGGTACCATTTGAAATCCCGGATCATGCAGCTTGCGGAAGAGTGGAAGGCTGAGAAGAACGTCCGAGAAGAAGAGACGATTAAGCGAAGAAGTGGGGATGCAATGGAGGTCGCGGCACTGTCTTCTGAAGGCGAAGTGGACATCGTGGAGGACATGCCAAGCGTCAGACCAACCCCAGGTTTCAGACAGAAACGACCCGCCGCGCGGCTCCGTGGATAATGCATGATGCTACCTTTGCTTAGTTTTCAATTACGCTTTCGATACTCATTCATTGATTGCACGTACAAGTTTATAGCCGCGCTGTGATCACGCATTCTTATAAGTAGAAACAGTACACTATAAGTGCTTTACATAGTTGCTTCGCACTGCTAATGATGTTGGCACACGATCAAGATCTAGACAAGTTCGAGTGATATGTGTACGAGGATTTGGAATTCAATTTTGTACTATCAATATCATGGAGTGATTGACTCGCATGGCGAAGTAAAAGCCACTGCTAACAAAGCAGTACTTGGCAGTAGATGATGGGGAAAGATGTCAAATTCAGATCAGAAACGGTTCCGTGTTATGCGAACCTCAACGGGGTGATTTGAAGGTGCCAGGATCCAAAGAATAACAGTGATAAAGGTGGTGATCTGACAAGGAGACTGCAAGGTGAAAAATCCCAAGGATACGGACGATGTAACCAACCAAGGTACCAGGCTCAATCAAATATAAGGTAAATACAAATTCCAGAATGTGATTAAACGAGAGGACAGGACACTTGTCTAGGTAGACGTCGTTCCAAAGAAGTCGGAGGGTCAGACTAGACCCGATGAACCCTGAAAAACACAATATCGCCAATGATGATGTCTGATGAACATGGTAGAAACGGAGACTGCGGGGTGCCTAGGAATCTTTTATAATAATGGAGATATCAAAAGTTGCGAGACCGATGTTTCTTGTCATGCCTTGAAGCGCTCGCTCGTACGTCTTCAGGTGGCACGGGAACAGGTGTAAATGGCGTTGGCATGGGGTTTGATACCGTATCACGGCGCGCCAGGGTGAAGGTGGGTGTAACCTGAGACGAAGAAGACTTAGCACCTCCTGCAGGAGAATTGGGACCAGCAGTTTCGTTCGCGCTTCCACCAACGGCGGTGGGCGGCCGATTAGATGTCGAAGTGTGTGAGATATAATACCAAAGCCCGATTCCCATTCCAGCGCACTGAGAAAATGTTAAAGATCCAGCACCAGGCTGTTTGGAGAGCACCCACGATAAGTAGGAACATGCCGATCACCCAGACCCAACGCGATAAGCGATTAGTTCCACTCTGAGTCTTAACCAACCAAGAACTAGGGGTGGATTAACCTATGTCGGCCTTATAACAAGACTGTCCTACCTGGGCTTCTTTTCTTCTTTAGCGACCATGCTGAATCTCCTCCAGAAATCGTCCCCACGTTGCCCACGTTTTGGCAGTAAATTATCCTCGGAGTTGCCACGTATGATGGACTCCGAGAATTTGACGTCGGGCGGAGCGGGGGACTTTGAAGGACGAACGAAGATTGGGGTAATAGGGGTCATCGGTGGTTGGAGGGGGTGAGGTGTGCTCGGCACAGATGGCCTATGAGCAACTGTCTGATAAATAGGCGGGGGTATACAAGGTGCGCCCGTGTCTGCCTGCGTGTGAGTGACGCGAAGCGTTCGAGGGACCTGCCCTATCTGTTGTGGTTCCAACGATCGACCTAGGGTAGAGGCCGAGAGTGGGCTTGAGATATTAAGGTTCGCGACGGGTGCAGGGTATCCAGGTCGAGGAGCTGCCAAGGGAAGTGGGTGGGCGGGATGGGGTATACCACCAGTCATAGGACCTGGGGCAAATCGTGGATTTCCTGTATTATACCTTGGAAGTGGATATAGATATAGTTCAGTGAGGCGGAATAACGTGCTGGTCGACGTACATGCTAGTTCGTATCCGGCTCTGCTGGTTTCGAAACTCTGGTCAGTTGGGAATGGGTATCTGAGCCGTCGTACGGTATTCTCCAAATTCCTTAACAAGGAGAAATCAAATGAATGGAAGCCTCGTCAAACGGAAGACGCTCGAGGCAGCGAGTGTCGAGTTTAAGCCCGAAAAATGGCTCAGAGACTCGGAAGAAGATGGGCAAACTTGTACGGGTTTAAAGAAACGTTTTAAATTGGAACCGAGTGGAGTTGGTTACCGCCAACCGTGAGACTGGCAACATCGGCTAGCAAGATGGCTTCCTATTACTCCACCATTGTCCAAGGCTCTGTTACGTTGAATCCAGAAGTTGGCAGTCGATATCACCTTTTTCTCCTCCAAGCTCGTCACTCGCAGTGCCGGGCGTAACCAACGTTCCGCTCATACAGATCACGTGACCAAATTTGTTTGGCATTGTTGACGGTCTAGCGCGTCGCGTCGCGTGCATCTTTGCCCTTTCTTCGACACGCCCCCATGGCAAAACGAAAGAACGTCGTTGACAGCGACGACGAGGTCCCCACGTCATCCCAGGCGTCCAAGCGCGCCAGAACAGAGGACAGTGACGATCTCCCTCAGATTCCTGCTCTGCCCCTGCGACGTCAAAGGAAGCCAGTTATCAGGGGGAAGGCCAAGGCCCAAGAGCATGACAGCGATGAGGACGAGGAGGAAGACCTCCACCATGATGACCAGCCAAACGAAGAGGAAGAGAAGAGGTTCGAGGAGCATCACGGTGAGGTTATCCGCCGTAAGCTCGAGCAGCGTCGTAACACCATTGGTGTATGTAGCCTCGCATCTGTCGTTGGCACACGGCTGATGCAACCTTCCAAAGAGTATCGCGGAACATGGTATTATAGAGTCTGTCGAGATGAAGCAGTTCATGTGCCATCCCCACCTGACCTTTACGTTCGGCCCCCAGGTTAATTTTATCATCGGTAAGCTGTTGATTTAGCTAGTCGCGCAACAAATTCTGACAGACATTGCAAGGGCATAATGGAAGTAAGTTATATGCGCTTACTAGCCCTTATGTGTTCTGGCCGTCACTGACTGTCTTCCACCCCTATTAGGTGGGAAGAGTGCTGTCTTGTCCGCCATCACGATCGCTCTCGGTGGCAAATCTAATTCCACTGGACGTGGTAGTGGACTCAAATCTTTTATTCGCGAGGGTCAACAGTAAGTTGTACCTTAGTTTCTCTGCCCCACTATACAATCACCTTTGTGCAGCAAGGCCGAGGTCACTATCGTGCTAAAGAACCAAGGTGAAGAAGCTTACAAGCTCAAAGAGTACGGGAGAAGTATCGTCATTCGACGTGCTTTCACGCGGGATGGCGCTTCTTCGTGGAAAATCATGAGCAAGGACGGTACCCTCATCTCCAACAAGAGAGATGAACTAGCTGCTATCTGCGACCATATGAACATCCAGGTTGATAATCCTATGAATGTCCTCACTCAAGGCAAGATTTTGTCGGTCAGGGGTGTTGTCAGTTATCCAATAAAATTTCTAGATGCTGCACGTCAGTTTTTGAACGCTTCTCATCCTTCTGACAAGTACAAGGTTCGTGTTGATTCACTGTGTACTGACAACATTATTCAAATGTCGTCTACCAGTTTTTCCTTCGTGGGACACAGCTGAGCCAGCTTAGCGAGGAGTATGATACTTGCCTGGACAACATTAACCAAACCAAGAAACTGCTTCATCAAAAGAAGCAGGTCCTTCCAGACCTCCGCGCAACCTTCAAGGAAGCTACGTCACGCTTTCAGGAGGCATCCAAAGCCCGCGAACAGCGGTTCAAAGCCGATGAGCTCAAGAAAGAGCTCGCATGGGCTCACGTAGCTGCTAAACAAGGGGCAAGTCTTCTTGTGTCGTCTAATATCGTGACACGGTCAATTTCAGTCGTATAGGAAATGGAGGCAAAGTTTGAGGATCTGGCCAAGGCCAAGCGCCGTCTGACACGGATCGAGGCTGAGGTTCAAACAGCGGAGGTACGTCCGCCGCTTGCAAAGCAATGTCATAAGTGAACCCGATTTCTCTGTTAGTCCCAGTTCCGACTTGCTTCTCAAGAAGTCGAGCGCTATGAGAAAGACCATGCCGAGCTTGGGAATATCGATCACCTTAATGCTCAGCGTAATGAACTACAGGAGAAAATGCGAGTTAATAAGAACCAGCTTAACGACTTCAGAGTGGGTGTCATCCGTTAACCTCGAGCACTGTCTTGAAAGTCATTTTTCAGAACGACCAAAATGCAATGAATTCCAGCCTAACAGCCCTAAACAGGTCCATCAAGGACTATGACGAGAAAATTGCGGAGGAGACTCATCGCTTGGAGGCTCATACGCAGGCGAAGCGTGATGAAATTAATCGCCGTCTCGATGCTGCGAAGGAAGCTGTTGCAGAAGCCAGTCGCCGGAACAATGAGGTTATCGAGCAGAAACGCAACGAGCTTCTCAAAAGGGATGAGGTCAAGTCCAAGGGTCAAGCCGCTGAAGGCAAGAGACAGCAACTCCAAGAGCGAATCACTGAATGTCAGACGATGATTAACAAGTGTAAAGAGCAAGAGAAGAATAATCTAGCCCCTTACGGTATTGATATCAAGGGTGTCCTGCAGAGCATTGGCAAGGCCCGTTGGCATGGAGACACCCCCATTGGACCCCTTGGCTTGTATGTGAGACTCAAGGATCAGAAATGGGCACCGCTGTTGAGGGCGCAGTTGGGAAGCTTAATGACGTCTTTTGCGTGTACGGATGCGAGGGACCGGTTGCTATTGAAGAAAATTCTTGACCAATCAAAGAAGTACTTCTGGTTGTTCTCTGCGCCTGTGGATGCTAACTTATCTACTAGCGCTCACGCTAACGTTATCATCTCAGAAAGAGATTTATTCGACTATACGGCCGGAGAACCACGTGGGGGTGTTCTCACTGTTTTGCGTGCTCTGGACGTGGGTTTTCTCCTGTGATAAACTGAAGAGAGTAGTGATCTCTGGCTGTGACAGATTGCGGACCCATTCGTGCTCCGAGTTTTGATCAATTCCGCGAGCATTGAAAGGACAGTACTTGCGGCAGACCGTAAAGTAGGTGATGATATCCTTAAAAGTCTTGGCGGGGGTGGTGTTGCATGGACCGCCGATCATATGCGAGTGACTAGATATCCGTACGTGCCCGCTACTGGTCTTATCGCATCTATCATTCACCGTGGATGACTCAGAGAGGGAGGTGGCTCGTCCATCAATCTCCACAGGGTAAAGGCCAATGATCCACGGCGCATGCTATTTACGGCAAGTGATCTTGCTGCTACACGTCGGTAAGTGTATGCTTTCAATTTCGTCACCAATATTCTCACCCTTCTTCCGGCAGTGATTGGGAGAAGAATCTGCACACCGCTGAGTCAGAGTACAAAGCCATCCAAGCCGAGATTAATCAATGCCGTCATGTCTATGACAAGGTATCGCGGGAGATTGAGACGCTTTCCGTAAGTTATGCAATAGCTTATCACGACATGATCCAAGTGTTGTCCAGGTGTTAGAGCGCGAAGCCCACGGGAATTTCCGAATGGCAAAAACATCACATGCTCAACTCCAAGAAGAGGCCAATGAAGAAATGCCAGCTGGAATCTCGGGATTACAAAATGCAAAAGAGGTCTGTGTCTATCCGCGCTGTCCGTTGCGTTCATGTTAATTTTCACCCCTCACAGGAAGCCGAGACTGATAAAGCATCGATATTGGAACAATTTGCTCATCTCGCTGAGCGGAAAGCTATTGTTGATGAACAGCAGGCCGCGCTTTTGACGGAAATGAATAGTGTCAAGCAGCAGATTCAGAACTTTGAACAGCACCGCGGTGAAATCATGGTTAGTACGCATCAGCATTTGCCGTATGACCTGGCTGAAGACCAGCTTCCGTACAGGCCAAAATCGAGGGGGCCGTGGGGAATCGACTGGAGGCGCAAAAGAACCAGCAGTTTTATCAAACGAAGCTTGAGACTGAGAGAAAAATGGTCGTTGACATCGACGCTATTGCGAAAACTCTTCAGGAAGAGTTTAGTAGCTGGTCGGAACACGCAGAGCAGTACTGCAAAAGAGTCGAAAATCCCCGAAAAGTGGCTGAAGTACAGCGTCAGCTCGATTCAGTCCAAGCAGCGCTGAAAGAACGAGAACGCCGGTAGGTTTCATATTCAGAGTGATGTTCCGCATTGACTTGATTTCGAAAGACATGGTGCGACTATCGAGGAGATGACGATCGAAGTAAACAAGGCGAAGGCCGACCTGGACAATGCCGAACGTGATATCCGTAGCCTGTCTGCTCTCAACCACGTAATACCCTTTTCGACCCTGTACTCGGGTGATACATACTCAGAAACTGTCCAGGCATTAAGAAACTCACTTTTGATTCGCCTGGATAGGTGGCATGAATTCCGACGTCACATTGCTCTTCGTTGCAAGCTTGTGTTCCAGTACCACCTGTCCGAGCGGGGTTACTATGGCAAAGTATTATTTGACCACGTTAATCAGACGCTGCAGCTCAAGGTTCAAACTGACGATCAAACATTGACTCAAGGAAGAGATAAAGATCCTCGGTCTCTGAGTGGCGGTGAAAAGTCATTCTCGACGATCTGTTTGCTTCTATCGTTGTGGGACTCCATTGGTTGTCCACTACGTTGTCTTGGTGATTATGAACTCTTGGTCCTCCGTCGCTGTCATCTAACAAAGCCTCAGATGAATTCGATGTTTTCATGGATGCTGTCAACCGTCGCATCAGCATGCGCATGATAGTGTGTTCAATGCTTTTCCACACCCTTCCTTTGTCTTACTACGATGGCAGATCGACACTGCAAATGCGTCGGACAAGAAACAGTACATCCTGATCACACCCCAAGATATGGGTAATGTCCAAGTTGGAAACACCGTCCGTGTGCACAGGATGAGTGACCCGGAACGTGGTCAAGGCACCTTGGCCTTTAGTTAGAAAGCAGTCATTTTCTTACTACCTACCTTACTGCACGACCGCAAACGGTCCACTAGTTCTCTGCTGTTCATCATATTCGGACCATTCTATTCACTAGCATCTTCATTTATGCTCGATACCTGCAATCAAGCTAACACTGCGACATCCTCTAAGAGCCGTCTTGAAACTCTGTCTTGCCCACAGCCCAACGTCTTTCGCTTGCATCACTGACTGTGCCATTCTCGTCCGCCACACGCTCACCGAACTGCTCTGCACCATTTCGCTGGCGCTTGCGTCCGGATTGACCGTCATGTCTCAGTTCCTTGCTGGACATGCCTTGTACGGGGACCCCTAGACCTTTGTACACGTCACGAGATGTCGCTCCAAGAACCGTGCTCTGAGCTGTCAGATGGTCCGCTTCGTTGTCTGCAGAGGCATCTTGGTCGACGACAGTGTCGAGCAGGACAGAGCTGCCTCTTGGTTGACGACCTGTGAACGGTCAGCGCTTCGGCAGTGGAAGGGGATTGCTGATGCATGTCATGGATACCTTCGGGTCTGCCATCGACGATGCCCTGGTTACCGGGAGGGGCATGCTGCATGTAGTCAGTGCCACGGGGTGCCAGGCTGTTTCCCTCGACGGAGTGATGCATGTTTGAACTGAGGTCGCAAGATCATTGGTTACTCCCCCTAAAGACGGTGACGTCATATTGCATTATAAAGAGACTACATGCAAGTGCTTGTGCACTCAGTCAACGAGTTTCTTGCCTTCATCCCTAAATCGGGTGAGCTCTTTCCGCCAGGGCTCCCAGACTTCTCCATACTTTTTGACAAGGCCGGCAAGCTCTTCTCTCTGCTCTCTCTGCATCGTGTATGAATAAGTTGGGTAACGTGCACGCATCAAGAGCGCGTGGCTTACCAGATTCCACGGCTCCTCGCCACCGTAAACATCTGTGAACAGATCACGAAGGTCGCTCTGCTTGAGCGTTTCCGCGTGCTTGAGCGTCGTGATGACATCATTCTTGAGTTTCGCTTTGAGTTCCTCTTCTTCTTTCTCATCCCACCAGCCTCTCGACTCCATGAACAGCCGGAAACGTGAGATCGGGTTGTCGATTTTCTTCCAATTCTCGACTTCTTGTCGTCCACGGTACGCGAATGAGTCATCAGACGTGGAGTGGTGGCCAACGCGGTATGTCATGGCCTCGACCAGCACAGGGCGACCGCTTCCGAGGCATCGTCTACGCGCCTCTTTGACGGCATTAAAGACCGCGAAGATGTCGTTGCCATCTACCCTGACCGTTTCAACACCATACCCAGGACCACGTGCGGCTATTCCATCGCCATAATACTGTTCATGCGCAGGTGTTGAGATTGCGAAACCGTTATTGCGTGCCAAAAAGATGGTCGGAGACGGTACTGTTGAAGCAAGAAGCATTCCCGCGTGGAAGTCTCCTTCCGAAGCGGCACCTTCACCGAAGAACACACACGCGACATTCTTATCGCGCCTTGCCGGATCACGTTTGAGGGCAAATCCCACACCAGCTGCTTGTGGTATCTGGGTTGCAAGGGGAGATGAGATGGTATGGAAGTGGTGACGAACAGATCCAAAGTGCTACGTGAAAGAGGTTAGTGTGCAATGTGGACCAGTATGGTAGGAAATGGCAAACCATGGGCATTTGCCGACCTTTTCCATTCGTGTCTTCGTGATTTCCAAAGCACTGGGCCATTGCAGCATTGATGCCAAAGCCTCTCCATAAGAGCACACCCATTTCGCGGTATTGACCTGTGCTCGTTCGTAATCAAGACTGGGATATACCAAGATGCCTCACCTAGTACTCTGATGTGACATCAGAAAGATGCAAGACCGATATGGACAAGAAAACATACTCATCATCGTTGGCTAACGCCGCAGCGGAACCGATTATAGTGGCTTCTTCGCCATACTGTTATAAATAATCACTGAGGGAATTCTGAAAGATGGACCACAAATGACTGACTGAAGTCATCTAGAAAGAGTATAGGTTCATCGGGATATGAACGGACGCAGGTGACGTACATAGAATGAGATCTTGCCTTGACGCTGGACGTTGTACAAAATGTTATCCATCGCCGGTAAAAGCTGCATGTTTTCATATCTAGAGAGGACCGTTGTCGTGTCGGAGTCACCATACTCAATACAGGCAAATAAACGCACAACTTGCGAGCAAACGCTGGGGTGATCTAGATGGGTTCATGAGCAGAGCAGACGTTGAGAGAGAGAGAGAGAGACCAACGTCTGGCAGCTCTGCCCCTTCAATGGGAACGCCGACGCCATCTAGTACTCGGTAGGTAGGTATCTGGCCTGGTCGTTGGGTGACAGAATTGAAGAACTCGAGCCTCGACGAGACAGGAGAACTCGACGCGGGGAGTACGCCCTGGTGAACTTTGTGCGCAGCTGTCGCGAGCGATCTGACTTTAACTGGAGGTCTGAACATTTGCGGATCAAGGACCGTTATCACATCAAACACGAGACTCTCGTGGTACTAGTTTCAGAGCCTCCTCCGCTGCCTTTCTTCGACCTCCCAACAGTAATGTCACATAATCTGCACCGCCCAAAACGTGTGTAGTAGACCTCGCCTTGGCCTTGGATTTCAAGCCGGCACGTTTCTTGGCCGACTTGACAGGCGGTGCCAATGAAACCACCGATTTCGGCTGCGTAGTCGACGAGGACGACTTTTTCTGGCCACACGATGGGTCGACTGTACGACATGAGACGAGGACGCACTTACGATGCGTTTGTGTCGTTTTGCACTCTGACCCATTCACCGCTGGCAGCAAAGGTTAAGAATATTCCCACGAATCGACCCGGATGAAAAATCGGTTTATCTTTGCTCTCTTTTTTCGTTCCGTACGTCCACCATGTCTCTCCCTCAACCCGTTCCACCCTCTTGGAAGGTTCGTCTCTGTCTTTCTCTCCTTCCTCTCTCTCTCTCTCATCCTCTGTCGCTAGGACCTTGGAAAGTCCTCCAATGACTTGCTGTCCAAGGATTTCCCCTTCTCCGGCACCTCCCTCGAGGTCAAGACCAAGACACCCTCCAAGGTTGCCTTCAAGGTCGCCGGTCTCCGTGACTCCAAGACTCAGGGCATCACTGGTGACCTCGAGGCAAAGTTTGCCGACCCCAAGAACGGCCTTGTCTTTACGGAGACCTGGACAACCTCAAATGTCATCAAGTCTCAAATTGAACTAGAGAATTACATTGCCAAGGGTTTGAAGCTCGATTTCAACACTTCTTTGATCCCCGACAAGGGCTCAAAATCTGCTCTTTTCAATGTCATCTACAAGCAGTCTGGTGTTCACACACGCGGTGCCCTCGATGTGTTCAAGGTCACATGTCATTCCGTTTCCCTTCCACCTCATCACTCCTCATCTCCTGTCTAGGGTCCCACTTTCACCGCAGACACCGTCTTCGGTCGTGATGGTTTCCTTTTTGGTGCCGAGGCTGCTTACAACGTCACCGAAGGCAAAATTACCCGCTACGCGGCTGCTATCGGTTACAGTGCCCCCGAGTATGCTGTCACCCTTCACGGTCTCAATAACCTCAACTCCTTCTCCGCGAGCTACTATCATCGTGTTAGCCCCGACGTCGAAGCAGGCGCCAAGGCTGTTTACGACACCAAGTCGACAACCTCGGGTGTCGCTCTTGAAGTCGGTGCCAAGGCGTATGTCTGATTGACTCGTACTGCATTATCCACTGATCCTCTTCTTTCCTCAGTTTCCTCGATTCGGCCGCGTTTGTCAAGGCCAAGATCAACAACTCAGGTGTCCTGGCTCTTGGTCTGTACCACACCTTTACATAAGATTTCATGTAACTCACCAGGAACGTAGGCTACACCCAGACACTCCGGCCAGGTGTGAAAGCATCGTTTGGTCTCGCTCTAGATACTCAACGTCTGAACGACGTTGCTCCTACCGGCCCTGCCCACAAGGTTGGCGCCTCCATTACCTTCGATGCATAAAATTATTCCATAGTGACAATCATCGGATGTGCACCCACAATGCAATCGATGTTGAAACATATTCAGTTGTGAGACTCTGAACACCACACCACTACCATAGATGGTACACTATCGCTCCTGCATACATGCAATACAGCGAGGCTCGCAAGCACATATCATGCGAATACCTCATGAAGCCAGGTTTCATAATCGTACTCTGGCTCTCCTTCATTCTTAGAAGAAGGTAGCACCTCCCGGAGATAATCGATTGCATTGACAGAGAGTTGAGCCAGCCTCATGTCCAGCTCGGTCACAAATGGCTTCGAGTGGTCCTGAGATTAAACCAGCATAATCACCACGTTGAACGTAACTCACCTTGTTCTCTGCAATCCCACGGAAGGATTCTCGAAGCTGTTCGGGCGAAGTTTGATCTTCAGTAATATCCACCTATGTCAACTGTCGTCAGCGCGTAAAGCAAGTAGTACATAAAACTGCGAACGCATACCAAAAGATTGATGAAAGCTTCGAAGGTCACTGCCCCATAGTCTTGGACTACCTGATCATAGATATAAACCAAGTCCTCGTCCTGCTTTACTCTCAGAACGCCATAGCCTACATGACGAGTGCTACGCACCGTGTATATGATGCCAAGACTGGCTAGAGCTGCGCTAAATTCTGACAGAATGAGAGTATTGGTTTCGTCTCGGTCAAAGTACCGGAACGTGCTTTCGAATTGTTCCAGCTGGGCTGGTGTCAAGTTGGTCATGTTCCTCGACACAATCTACCGCACGTCAGCTCGCCTCACAACATGAGGTACAATCACGCGCTTGGTTGTCAATGAAAGATATCTTCTTAGCAATAGCTTGAGTGACTAGTTCGAGTTCAAAGTCGAGGTCTTGCCAAGTAAACACAGTATAGTCGTTTTCTTCGACATTTGCATCGATACAATCGTTCTCGGCCTTCGCTACACGAGCCAGGGCATCGGCCAGACCCGGAACTCGAAGTTGTATCTTCCGAACTTGCGCTTGCTGCTCCTTCAGGGAGACAAGGACCTTGGTCAAACAAAGAACCCGAAGGAAACGGCAAGGTAAACCTCTAATGGCCCCCCGACACTAGCCAGATCAAGCGAGACACCGTGTAGGCGTTGCGAAAAATCATTAGCAAGATCTGCAAACTGTTTTCGGAGAGATTCCTTGATCCTAGGAAACGTAAGATGTCGTAGCATACTGCACAATGGCACACATACCGTCGTATCTGTGCATTTATTGATCGAGAACGCTTTGCCTCTGAATCTAGCAGTTCGTTCCATGCATTGTCTATATCCTAGAGGTCTTGAGTGAGTGTAAGGTGATAAAGGTCTCGGCTTTGCCAACCGAAAGTGCAAGTCCAGCAGGAGGGACATATTCCCTCAATCCATACGTCCTTAGTTTTGTTTGGATATTACTAAAAAGGGTGGTAACATCTTGTCGTTCTGTGACCCAGATGCGCTTCGTGGTTTGCTTGTATGTAGTGAAAGCCGAGGACTGCCCCTTGGCGTCCGCGTACGTGCCAGCGAATCTGCTTGCCCTCCACTGTTCTTGGACTTCGGTCAGTGCATGAAGCAACTATGAATCACGATCAGACGAAGACGGGAGGAATCTGAAAGACACAGCGAACACTGCGAGCCCTGCGCTCATAATCATTTTTGCTTGTCCATACCGACTGCATGAGTTCCGCAAATTTCTCAACGCGACGTGAGACCGTCTCCGCTTGATCTATTTAAAGTGATTCATGAACAAGGAAATCTTTGAGAACGCATCAACTGACCCATCGAGGAAAAAGCATGGAAAAAACTGGCAATATAAGTCATAACACTACGTTCATCTGGGCGGTCCGAGTCACACAGATCTTCGACTTCGAGCAGTTGCTAGCAAAGAGGCCTCAAAGGTGGCAAAGAATCAGGATAAGACAACACTGACCGGAATGCCAAGATGATCAGCAGCAACCTGGAATGCCAGGCGCGTATTTCCGTGACGATCTGACTAGGTTGATGTCACTCCCTGGGAATGAGAAGAAAAGGAGCCTCTTACTTTGTTCAGCTTATCATAATCCAGAAGATCCGGACGATGAGAATGAATAAGGGCACATCTCAAAATATTGATGAGCCGGAAACCTGGGCAAAGAAAGGGGAGCACTTACAGTGCAAGACCATCTGACCAGCTAACAGAAAAGTCCTGGACATCGACTTCTTTATACGGTGCCGTTTTTCGCTGACACCATAGCAGAAGTCCCTCTTTAGCTGAGAGACCTTCCGCGCTGGCAATGACACTCAGACAACCACTGCCTCATATTTTGCGCATCACTCACCTGATGTCTGCGATTGTAAACCGTAGAACGAGAGTCCATATCATGCCGAGTATAAGCTTTAAATTACCGTCTATGATATCTGCCATCGAGTTTGCTGAGCAATGGAGCCGTGCCATGACATGATCAAGACGATAGCACCTTCAGGACCGATGTTGGTCAGTTTGATGCCCCTCTGTCTGATGAACTCCAACGCCTTGTTCGCGTTCTCTGCTTTTTGGACGCGCATTCTTGGATTCTTGTTATACCTTCCAAGCGAGGTATCTCCTGCAAGTGACATGAGCGCCGACACCATGCACGGGATGGTGACCGTTACCCATGATTTCCTGTTGAGATACGCCGAGAATGAGCGATCGAACTGCAAATCACGGTGCAGGGGTTCAACGGACCATTAATTGGATCAGGCGCACGCCATCAGATAGATCTTGCACGAGCGAGCGCATAGGCGGGTATCCGTTGGCCTCCAATTTGGTGTTGAGCCTGGATATCGAGT
This sequence comes from Veloboletus limbatus, assembly GCA_038088635.1. Taxonomy (NCBI): domain Eukaryota; kingdom Fungi; phylum Basidiomycota; class Agaricomycetes; order Boletales; family Boletaceae; genus Veloboletus; species Veloboletus limbatus. The sequence goes on from JBBPJJ010000077.1 coordinate 34,256, forward strand.
GTTAGGATACCGGCCAACATGAACGCGCAACATGGGTACATGGAACGCACCATTTGCAAAATGTCCTCTCTTGGGTCGAGTCCATTGACGGGCCCTTGTTCGATTTCGGGGCGACACCTGCAATCACGACGAGTAGACCCTAGCAGCGATCGAGTGCTGGAGCCAAAGCGCACTGTTCCGGTAATACTGAGCAGACGCGATGATTACATACATCAACGCGCGCGCGACGTTACCCACTACAACCACCGTCAGTCATGGCTACAACCCAATTTGACCGCATATATTATGGTCTATTACCAGAAGTCGGTAGTAAGTATATGATCTCGCGGGACAGCGTCTTTACACTCATGGCCGCTTCAGAATTACGACTCGCGAGCAGTGGTATGGCCTGGAAGGGCGAAGAAAACGAAACAGTGACAGCGATACCTGCGGACGAGATCAAGTGGGCACAATGGTTTCGCGTCGCGAGAAATTTCCAGCTCAGAATCGGGCTAAAGGACAGGCGGCGAGAAACCTTTGATGGTTTCGTGCGCGAGGTGCGTAGATAGCCAGACTCTCCACAGGAAGGAGCCAACGGATAGGCCTAGGACCACGACAAGCTCGCGGGTTTACTCAAGCAATACTTTGCCGTGACGTTGGAGATAAAAGACGTGACATTCAAAGGATGGAACTGGGGTGTCACCGATATTCAAGGTTCGTTTTTAAAGGACGCACGAGATGACTTGCCGGTTCTCATTTTTGATCAGGACAAGACCTAGTTTTCCTGGTGTCAAATAAGACCGCTTTCGAACTACCCTTGAGGCAGGTCGCCAATTCCAACATTGCCGGAAAGACCGAAGTATCCCTCGAGTTCATGTCTTCATCCTCGGGCAGTAAAAAAGCTTCAAAGAATACCCAGGATGAGATGGTCGAGATTCGTTTCTACGTCCCCGGTACCCAGGCAAAACTTCGCGGTTCGGAGGCTGGCTCGCAAAAGTCCGACGCTGAGGACGATGCCGAGGAAGTCAGCGCAGCTCAAGCCTTCCACGATGCCATCAAAGACAAAGCCGAAATCGGACAAGTGTCCGGCGATCTCGTTTTGAGCTTCGAGGAGGTGCTCGTTCTCACTCCTCGTGGACGTTACGATGTGGACATGTTCCTTGATTTCCTACGACTGCGCGGCAAGACTTATGATTACAAAATACTTTATTCAAGTATTTCAAGATTATTCCTACTTCCCAAAGATGATCAACATGTTCTGTTCATTGTGGGTATTCGTTATTTTCCCAGTGTGACTTCTCAACCATGTGAAGCTTGGTCTTAGCACGCCGATCAGACAAGGTCAGACCAGATATCAGTATTTGGTCATGCAATTTGCGCGGGAGGAAGAGACGACTGCCGAGTTGAATATGTCTGAGTGCGTCCACACTTGACCAACTGTTATTACCTTTGGCTGAAGCGTATGTTAGGGAGGCGATCGCGGGATATGATAGACTGAAGAAGAATTATGAAGACCCCACGTTTGAGGTCGTATCAGGCGTCTTCCGTGCATTGTCGAAGAAGAAAATCATTGGTTCGGGCGCCTTCCAAAGGTACCCAGTTTTACTTGTTCCCTTCGCGTGTCCTCATGCTCACGCATACGCCATGCAGCCGTGACGGGCATCCTGGCATTAAAGCCAATCTGAAAGCTGTCCAAGGCGACCTATTCATGCTTGAAAAATACATCTTTTTCGTATCCAAACAGCCCACCCTCGTTGAACTCTCTGACATCCACCAATGCGTGTTCTCTCGAGTCGGTGCAAGTATGGGCGCAACTGCTGCACGTACTTTTGACTTCAAGATCGTTACCAAGAGTGGGCCGGAATACACCTTTACTTCGATCAACAAAGAGGAGCATGAACCTGTGGAAACTTTTCTCAAAGATAAGAAGGTCAAGATCAAGAACGAGATGGTGGCCGATGTGGATATAATGATGGCCACAGGTGGCGGCGACTCGGATGAGGAAATGCAGAGCGTTGCGAGTAGTGGTGACGAACGACCGAAACCTCGAATTGGTGGGGATGAGGACGACAGTGAAGAAGGTCGGTCCAACACCCGTATGTTCTGAGCTGACGCTGATTATATTCGTGTAGACGAAGATTTCCAGGCATCGTCGAGTGACGCGGGCTCACCGAGCGGGAGCGACTCTGAATCCGGAGGTGGAGTTACGGCGTCAGACGCGAGTGGAGATCGGGAATTGGCCAAGGCTGCGAAAAACGGAAAGAAGAAGCTGACCAAGAAAAAATCCAAGGCGGATGGGAGTGATGCGGAAGACGAGCCAAATAAAAAACCCGCCAAGTCAAAAGCCAAGTCTAAACCGAAGAAAGACAAAGAAGACGGAAACGATGCGATGGACATTGATGACGAAAAGCCGAAGCCAAAACCGAAGCCAAAACCAAAACTGAAAGTTAAGGAGGGCAATGACGAAGGGCCGGCTAAGAAGAAGATGAAGACGTCAACGTGAGCCTGTCATGTTTATGTTGCGCTGCTTTCTCGTTCTTCTCGTTCTTAGCTTTCATACTCGCGCAGTGGTTCCTGCCATCTATAATATGTGTAAAGTACAGTACATACTCAACGACATGGGTATATGTGCATGTTGCGCGATCTTAAGACAAGTTGAAACGATTTATAGAGTTACACGTCCGCTTTCCGTTTCGCCAGGAGGGAGCCAGGCTCAAAGGGGACATTGGCATCGGGTGACTGGCTGAAGGGAGGTGGTACACTGACCAGAGGCTGCGCGGGGCGACCATTGGACGGAGACTGTCTTCTGGTTCGAGAACGAGTCAGTGGTTTTGTTTGTGAAAGTGATTCCGTAGTTTTTGCAAATAGTACATGTCGCTCCTGGTAGAGAACATACGACTAGGATGGATAAGCATCTCGGTCAGGTTGAAGGACATCTGGCTTGCTTACACGAGCGACAAGTATGACCTGCATCCATTTTTCGCCGTCCTTGGGGTTACAAGAGAATACATGAAGATAATCCGCGGCATTTTCAAACAACGAAAGGTGATCAGTGGACTTGATCGCAAACACGAAAGCCTTTGGCGATTTGTGTCGCCGAGTTACAGAGTAAGCATCAAAATTTGACAACGAGCACAGGAAGATTTCGTCCTTCCCCTAAACGCCTGGATGAGCAATGCGACACAGTAAGCTTTGCGACATCAAACGTTACCGTGTCCCGTTTCGACAACCATAAGCCATGTTCGCGAAGTTCCATCCAACGCTTGCTCCATTTTCCTCGCTTGCTCTCCCATTCAACCCAACCACGATGAGTGGGGGAGCTGGTAGGTAAAGCCTGCGTTGACTCGGTAAGCCACTTTCATTTTACTGCCTGATATGACTGACAGAACGACTCAATAGTTGTGCTAGTGGGGTTTGCTTGATGACAAAAGCATTTAACAGCTTGTCCTTGTTCCACGAGGCAGAAACATCAGCTAGGAGCTCATACTCCCGCACAGGCCGTTCTGCAACCCACGTTGACTTTAGCGGGAAGAATGTCAGCCAAGCGAAAATCTCATACCCATGCCATAATCCTGAGCCATCTCAAAAAGCATCCACGCCCCCGATGTATCCAACATGCCTTGACTTGCCACAGTGTCCACGACGTTTCCAGCATTTGTGGCGGGTGTGATCTCCACAGTGTTGAACCGCTGCATGTCCCCGATGAAAATCCTTTGCTGTACCACAGGCATCCTAGTCGTTGGTTGTGGCGGTGTCGAGTCTGGCATTGGTAAAGGGGGAACAGGTGGTCGTTGCATCGCTCGCTGTGCAACATCACCTTCTCTATCCGTGGATGATCGAGGAAGGCTCGCTGATGGTTTCCGACCATCCTCACTGATACGACCCGATTTGACGTGCTGTTCATATCCCGCCGAGGGAGTATCACGTCCAGCGTGAATGGTACGACTTGAGGTAGCGGCTGTTGTACTGCGTCCTAGCCGAGGAGCCGGCATTTGTTCGACGGGTTTCCGTGGAGTTTCCGAGGTGCGTGCATCAGGTCGATGGAAGGAACGCATGGTCCTCAAAGGTCTATCCTGTGATGACACCTCGGGAACACGAGGGGTCTTTTGGTGCGAGTAGGCTGTTTGGTCCATGTGTTTCCCTCGAGATGAACTTCGAGAGACGCCGACGCTATAGGCGGGCACCCGAGAAGAGGGGTTGGTAGGCACAGAGCCGTCATGGGACAATGGGGGTATGTGGGAAGAAGTTTGGAGGTTCACGAGCTTCCTGGTTAGGTCCTCGACCGCAAACGCCTCGACGGGCACGGTTCGCGAACCCGAAACAGGCAACGGTGCAGCAGATATTGACCGTTTCCGAAAACTTGTTGGGACAGCCGGCGCACGGACTGATTCTGTCGGACGGGCGGGAGGGCGGTGCTCTGCCGCTGTCCGCGAACTCTTTGCACGCTCCAATTTCCGCTGCTGACGTTCGTCATGGAGCTGCCTTCGAATTGATTTCTGAGCGGACAATGCCGTTGGCACGCGCTGTGCCAGCGGAATGTCATCATCTGAGCCACCGCCGGCCTTCGAGTAACGTGAACAGGTACGCGATTGCGTGCGAGAAGGGGGACCATTCGACATGCCGTCGAGGCTGTAATAGACCGTGATGCCGTCTGCGTCGTCGTCCGAAGATGAGGTGTAGTCCGTGCTTGAGAGGGACGAGCGAGGAATGCCTCGACGCGCCTTATCTCCATTGTTGTCATCGCCACCAGCGCCACCGTGACTGTAAGTACTAGAAGATTGACCGCCCGAGTAATCACCGTTGCGTCTGATAGGTTCCCGCCCTATACCCTCTTCTTGCAGGCCGTTCTGGCTTTCTGGTTCGGTCTGTTGGGCACGCCACCCGCCACCGTCTTGGGGAGAATCAAGATTGGGTGAGGCTACGAGCTGAGTGTCGGTATGAGTGCGCCGGCGACGCACGGTAGCTCTGTGCATCGTATCAGTGGATGTACCAGGTACAAAGTCAACGTCTGGGTCGTAACCAGAACTGTATGGTGTGACGGCCACGTCACGGGGTGAATGGTGTGTTGCCTTCTCACCTGAGGTGAGACCTGGGTCTGATTCGGAATCGGAGACATCGGAGAGTGATTGGGTATAATAGTCGAAATCTGAATGATAACTCAGTGGGTCTTCTTCAGCCGTGTCGTCGTCGTCATGGTTGTCGCTTAAGTCGCTTACGTGCATTGAATTCTGCTGCAGCCAGGGAGAGGATACGATGGACGAGAGGCGTGAGAGTGTTGAGGAAGAGGGTGTATTAGAAAGGGAGGGAAGGGAATCCATGTCGGCATCGTCACCAGACAACGAACGTGAGGGTGTCGTTTCATCAGCAAGCGGGGGACGACTAAGCGCAGTTTCCCGAAACGTAACACACGTTTCTATCGAGTGTAGTGGATGTTTCGAACTCGGGCAAAAGTGGAGCTCTGTAGTCAAGCCCATATTCCAAGGTTCGTGAGGGAGCCGTGCGCCAGGCGTGCCCTTTCGGACCTGTTCGTTGTACGTGAAGAACGACACAAACCAATTGGGAGCAAGTACCTTTCTGCCAGGGACGGACATGTTCATCTGCGCGAGCGTGTGCAGAGAGGGAAGGGAAGGACGGAGTGGAAATGCAGGCTTGGTGTGCGCGGGACGCACCTGACTGTGACCAGACGATTTGGGTCGTGTCGGTTTTGGAGGGGGCACACTCTGAGCAAAGGGATCCTCGTCGAGGAGGAGTGGCATCGTCGTCGTCGTCGTCGTCGTAGGCATTGAAACAGAGACGTGCGAACCTTCTCCCCATGCCTCCTCGCCAACTCCCCGGCTTGTACTGGGACCACGACAAGCGACGGTACTTTCCTCTGAGTCATGCCCAGGCCTCGCCGGTCAGCACCACCCAGCAGAATGTGAACCAACCCAACACCGGCCGCAGTCTATTGACGCCATTTCACGCACTTTCTCATCTCCGTTCAACTCTTCGCACCGTACACAAGGATGCTCTCATCCAGTCAGTCCTATTCGTTGTCCAACATCGCTCACTTCCAACGATCTATAGCCAAATACAATCCTCACAGATCTCACTGACCGACAAACTCACCCGATCAATCATTCCCTCTGATGGCCCTGTCTCTGCCTTCCAGGTCTGTCTCAACCGAATCCTCGCAACTGTTCTCTTAACACTTTGAAACAAGTCCGTCTCTCACAACGGACACGTGTGGTCGTTCGCAGGCAATACCCTCGGATGGTTTTACTCCTCCATCACTCATGAAGAAATTGTCGGATGGCACCCTAAATTCTACCTCTCCTCCGAGGTGCGTTCATACTCGACTCTCAATCCATGACATGTTCTCAACATTGCTTCAGGTATCTGCCATCTGCGTGTCTGGCACAACATGCATGTCGGTCTTTTGTTCCCTAATTCATCCTTGGACTTAGCCATGTCCTGACCTAGTGCTACTACGTTCGGTCCAGAATGTAGAATTCTATATGCACCCCTGGATAGCCCCGTAGAATGGTGAGCCTTTCTCTTTCCCCCCCCATTTGTTCATCAGGGCTTACGGATCACAGCATCCATAGGATCGACAACCGTATAGTGCACGACGTTTGGACCGCCGATCTGTTGGGTTCTCGTCTTGTTCTCGGTAATCCTACTTTCGTCGTCACCACCATGTCACTCTCATCATACACAGGAGCTAACAAACAAGCCGTAATGATTGACGATATCGCAGTTTGCGCATCCTTGCAACGCCTTCCCACCCAAAGCGACGTTTTCGCACTCGCTCAGTGTGACGTTTGAGTCCACCTTTCGTGTATCCGTCACCGCGTTTGACTATTGTACAGGACGTTCTCTACACGGGCCTCCGTAATGGTGGTGTCCTCCGATTTGACACTCGTTTGCAGAGTTCAAACTGTCATCCCCTCTTCAATACCGTATCCCAGTCCACGGGTTCGGTTACAGGCCTCAAGCACCTACGTAATCACCAACTTCTAGTAAGCTTTATGGATGGCGGCGCAAGTGGTTCGGTTTATGTGTGCAGTGAAACTGCTAAGGAGGGAACTTAGATGTCAACCTTTGATTTACGCTTCCCCATTCGAATGCCATTACTGACGTTCACCGGCAACTTCAACAAGTACACCGTTAGATTGGTCAGTTATCACCGTGGCTCTCCTGGGATTCTGTTCTGGACGAGTTACCTTTAGCCACTGGTCACTGATCCATACGAGAAATTCCTATTTGCCGCTGGTCAAGACAACAAGATTCGGCTCTGGTCCCTTGTTACGGGTGGCGCAGCCCTTGATCCAGGAGGAACACATCAGACAGTATTTCAACGGCCATTCGAGCACCATGTCGCAGCACTCCAAGTCGTCGAGGAAAAGGAGGGAATGTACCTGTTGGCTGCATCTGGGACCGAGTTGTGCAAGTATAGCTTGGGTCACCGCTCAGGGCTTTGCATATAATGTGGAAAGGTCGTAACATGTTTTCGCTTGCAAATGTCCCTTCGTCGTATATGATACAATCTACAGAACAAGAAAGGAGAAGACACAATCAATGCTCGGGGGGGGGGGAATGTGCGAGTCAAGGGCAGCCCAAGAGATCCGCCAGCCTCACGGAAAATGCGACGGGACATGGTAGGAAGGCGGCCGAGTTAGAGAGGTTCGACAAATCCTGGAAATTCATATGCGAGTTCGTGTTTGGGTAAGCTGTAAGCCGCATGGGATGGCCATGGCCATCGACCGGTGTGCACAACTCAAAGGCATGGGCTCGTTCGTGTCCTTGGGGGCGAAAGAATTGGGAAAAGTCGGGATAACGGTTGCAGAGTGGATCTCTCGAGTACGTGGGTATTGTAGTTCTTTGTGGTGGGTTGTCGGAATACACGGGAGCAGAAACGCTTCGGTGCGAACGAGGTATCCCTTCGTTATTGAGAGCCAGTTGGGATGGTGGAGGCGAGCGAGACTCGAGAGCAGGAGATGGTTGACGAGGACGACTCGGTGGAGGATCGATTGGCGTTGACGCTGAACGACGAGATATCGGACCACTGGGAGGAAAACACAGCTGCAACTTGAACGTCGGGACGGCTGCGGAGGTGGTCGCCAGCAGACCCTTTCTGTTACGGGCGGCGAGCTTCGATCGTTGACGCGTAAACCAGTTCCTGACCCACTTGTCGTCTCTATGAAGAAGGGTAAGCCTGCACGACGACGACGAAGGGATATACTCTACACACAGGCCAGTCTCCGCTGCCGCCGCCGAGCGTTGTTCTTCTGTGGGGTTTCCCGACTCTGACTGGAGTTTTTTGAGGACGGCCAGCTGCCATTCTTTTGCGATAGTTGGCCGTCTTCGCTGTGTAGACATCGCAGCGGTTCAACATGAAAAGTCGCACGGCGTGGTCGCTATCCAACTCACCCACAACGCTAAATGGTCGACTCTCCAGCCTTGCATGGCTCAGACTCAACGTCGCGTCTCATACTTCTCCCAAACACCGACGACGACCACCTCTCACACACCACCGACGACCAACTCGAAGACGAGGGCGACGTCGCCGACCCGCAGCCAACAGCCAACACTCTACCTATCCCCCCACTTCCCCCTTCCGTCGTGTTTTTGTATCTCTTGTCCCCTTATCTCAGGCTGGGTGCCATATATGCTTCCGATGTCGGCAGTACTTCACTCACATACTCCCTCACGGGACTTGCTGTCGCTGCGACCCTCTCCGCCTTCTGCCGTCAAATCTGGCATCTTCTAGGTCGTCATCTCCGCAAGTCTTCTACGGAAGACATACTCATTTATACATTTGCCCGGCGCCACCAGAAGATACGCAAGTATGGCTGTGCGCGCTACATCTTTACCACCGTCAGCGCATCATTCAGAGTTTTATTGGCTGCGATGTATCTACGCGGTCGGTTCGTTCTCTTAAAGTATAACCTCCCTCTTCTGATTCATACTCGTACAAAGATTCCGTAGACTCTGTGTTCCTCCTCGATGTCCCAGAATCAATCCCAATCCCTTCCCGCCTCAATGTGTCTATCCTACTATCCATCCCTGTATTTGTGCTCTCTCTACCAAAGTCACTGGCTTCCAAGTTCATCGTGTACACAACTGGTCTCTCTGTAGCTTCGTATCTGGCGTGGCTGGTCGCGCTATCTCGCTCCTATGGCGCGAACGAACAACCAAGCCCGAGTTCGTTCCGACAAGGAATCTTGTGGAATGAATACAGTTCCGTATTTCACGTCGATTCTCATGCACGCCTCCTCATCCGTCCTTGTTTCACAGGTAGTTTTGCCTTCGCATGCACCACTGCCATGACGATCCCCTTGTCTGCCGCCTTGGTAGCGGGGACTCCATTAGTCCCCCCTGCGTCCAGGAATGCAAGGGCAAGATCATTTGAATCGTTGAACGTGTATTCGACCACGCTAGCGGCATTGCTCATCCTTCCTCTCGTGATTATTGTAGCGTCATCTCGTGCTCCGGTAAGTAAACCGATAGGTGAGCCAGCATGAGCTGATTCGGCGCTTGAGGCTTCTTATGCACCGCCGGATAATGTCATACTCGGCTTGCGTGCTGCGACCCTTTTATTTTCTATCCCATCTGTCGTAGTATCAATTACCTCGCTCCCATTGCACGGAGCGGCATATCGGTTCATACATACCAATCTGGCATTATCCGTCATCACTGCTGCTATTCTCGCACTCAGCCTGGTTCCACCGACTATTGCAAGTACTCTCGACGATGTCACCCTCTTCTTAGCCGTTTTCGGGACATTTCTACTACCAGGTATGCACTCTTTCTTCCCTCGCTTTGGTGTTAGAGGACCAAGTTTTTTTTTTTAGCCTTGGCACATATCACTATTCACTACTTCCATGCCCCTCTCTCAATCGTCGTGCCCCAGGCCGCACCCACGATTCCGAGCACTTCTGATCCTGAACGTTCACCATCCCCATCTCGTGACCCGCTCCTTCAACGCAAGGAAAGACTCCTCCAGCGTAGTCGATTTGGCAAGCGGTTGTTATGGGACATCATCGTTTGGATCGTTCTCATACCAATGTGTGGTTGCGCTTTTGTTTGGGCAGCAGGCCGGTTGGTACGACAGTGGTAACTATTTCAGAGCGGCGCTACCCGCTGGTCAGCCGGTTCTGGTTTTTTTGACCGGCCCTGTTTCTATAGAACGTATGGCTCATAGATGGATCTTCCCGCTTTTCGTTGATGTGTATAATATTCTGCGATGCAAGTCATTCGATCGATAAGGAAAAGTCGCGTGTTCGTGAACCCATATCATGCATCATACATATCGTCGGGAGATTTTTCCCGCTGCTGTGATTGGGTATGACGTTAAATCTGCACATTTATTCTCGCCGCGGTTTCCATAACTCTGCCGCGGTTTCCATAAATCCATTCCGGTTTCCATAAATCAATTCCATAAATCCATTCTGGTTTCCATAAATCTACTGT
>JBBPJJ010000078.1:0-38910 GCA_038088635.1 Veloboletus limbatus
GCTCTGATACGCCAGATGACACATATGCACAGGTCCTTCTCCATTGCATCACAGACTCACGGCTAGCCATTCCAGCAACTAGCCATCTTGACTATGGGTCCACCCTCCTCGGTCTCTACAAAGCCTTAATAGAAACTGAACATATTGACCTCATCATCTGAAATAATTCCACCAACCCCGATGTCCACGTAACCCTTATCATGGGAATCCTTTGACATATTCATGACCATTTACGAGGCGCCCTTGTTACCATGGGATATCAACTTCACTTTGGTGAATTCCTCGCTGACATTGAACGATACACATGGGAGCTCGCTCTTGCACAAGGGGACTAGGCGGCCGATTGATTCTCCCTCCAAACCATCCCTGATATTCCAAAGTGTGCTTTGAATGCCATCGATTGGGTCATTGTTGCGCCCAATGCCCCCAATACCAATGTCTGCTCTGTCATGTGTGGGCCCCAGGTCATGCCCAGGTCCACTGTCCAAGTCGCTCTTGTCCCCATCCTCCCCGTCGCACACAGTCGTCCTCGTCCTTGGGTTCCTCCATAATACAACACTCCCTTTTGGGTCTTTTCTCACAGTTGACCGTTTATTTCTCCACCCCTTGCTGTTGTCGTATTGTCTCCCCCATTTCTCCTCTCCCTGATACTGAATCCCACATCGACGATGTTTGGGATGATGTCGCCTATGCAAACATTACTGGCTCCCAGGGGACCATTGCCCTTGATCTCTATATTTTTTTTTCCATTGCCTATGTGTCCCTCAAGACTGGCTCTCATTGGTGACTTGAGACGTACTGGGGGGGTAATGTTATGTTTTATTCTTTTATCTACTTTCCTTTCACCGTCTCCTTGATCTCCCTCGATAATTCCTTCACAGTAACCTACGGGTTCACCTTTCACTCATCATTAGAATTACATACGTGTCCTTCTCTCTCCGATTCTTCGGCCTTCTAATGACTCACCTGACTGAGTCATACATAGCCTCATTAATTTCCACCCTTCAACAGGGTTCTTTCCATTTCAATCGCATTCCATATCATTCTTTATCTCTATCCTTTCTTGTCCTTTTTCCTTTTTAATCTTGGTCTGTGCTTGCTTCTTGCAGGTATATAAACCCCATTAGCACAACCTGTGTTCTCTAACTTTGAGCTCCACAATACTACAGTTAGTTTTGCTCAGCAAACTCGTTGACTTTGGTCCCCTTGTCTCTCCTTCCCAGTCAAGGTTACTCAAAGAGGCCTCCTAGCCCTAGTCCTAGTCCCAGTCCAAGTCACCTTGCAGATATGTGCAAGCTTACCCAGCCCACACATAACACTCATGGCAATGGCAACCCAAGCACTTCAAGCACTCCACGATCAAGCTGGCTGTCCTGCTTTCCTCTGCCACAGTGCAAGGAAGACCAAAGGCAACCTCGTCCTTTTGCAAATGAGCAGCAAAGAGGGGGCTAAATGGCTAATAAATCATGGCAATAGGAATAGCTTTGTTAACATATTTAATATAGATGCCCAAGTTCTGGAACCAGTCTTCAAGACAAAAATCAAGTTCATACCTATCATTCTCAAAACCAACAACTTTCTCCATGACCGAGATATCGAAAAATCCTCTGCCCTCCCAGCCAACATGATCAGCCTAATTATGTGGATGTGCAAGCCCGCTAGCAGAAAACCCCATCAGAAAGTCACCCATGCTTTCATAACTTTCAACAACCTGGAGGTGGTCAATCAAGCAATCCGAGATGGCTTAGAAATAGAGGGGAAAAAGGTGACTGTTCAACGAACATACCCTGAACTGATGTGCTGCTTTAAATGCCAAGGATACTGAAGGCATCTAATTAGTGAATGCCCCAAAGAAGACAACACTTGCAGAACATGCGGAAAACATGACAATAGTATGCCCCACTGCAAAGAAACCATGGCTGACCAGTTCTATTGCGTTAACTGCAAAATGCATGGCCACACATCATGATCCTGCTCCTGCCCCACATTTACCAAGGAGGCCAAAAAGCTTAGATCCCTCTGTTTGACAACACAGAACATAGAGGTGATTTGGCTACTCACATTGTTGATGGTGTTGAGCTGATAAGGCTTGAGGTAGACGATGATGTTTGTTGAAGAACAAGATGTTATCAGAACTCAGATGTTGAGTTCGAATCTTATATAGTGACAGGTATTGTATGATTATATAAGCTACTCTACCTAAAGAAGAAGAATAGAAATAGGAGCAAAGCAGCTATAAGATAGTGCGTTTAACACCCTCAACCCAAATCACTGCAGTAAATACTTCACAATCAACACTGATCCCTCCATATGGCCAGAACTAGGACTCCCCAGAACTTATACACCAAACAACCATCTAGAAAGCCAAACACCACCTCATTGCCCATTTCAACATCCAGCCCACAACAATATACAATCCAACGAAGAATGGACAACCATTGAGCGCTGTCTTCAAAAGAACCCTCTCATCAAGCAGAAAGACAACCCCAAGGAAGGAACACAAAGGTGTGCCCCCAAAATCACACAGGACTCACAAATATGACAGGATCACAAATCATCCTCAATGGATTTGTCAAACGGAGAAACACCAACCAGAGACCAACCACCTCTAATACTGCCTATCCCAGGCCATCCAGGCTCCCACAGCTATCCCCGCCATCAAACTTCTCCCCCAGGTGACTGATCAGAGATGATCTTCATCTCAACTGCCAATCTCCATGAATATTTACAACTGAGACGAAATTCACCAAAACTGCCCAGCAAGTCTCAAAATATGGCAGCAAAATCTCAACAAGTCGGCTATAGCTCAACAACACCTCCTCCATGATCTACACTCCACCCTCTACGACATCACAGCTCTACAAGAGCCTGCCATCAACTGTGTTAATCTGACCACTGCTAACCCCAAGTGGAATGTAATATACCCATCTATGCACAACAAAGCCAATGCAAAAAGAACCTGGTCAGTAATCTTCGTCAATACAAAGATATCAAAAGATGGCCCCTCTAGATAACCCAGACGTCACAGTGATCAACATAGTCACTCAAGATGGAACAATACGGATCTACAATGTCTACAATGATGGTAATCACCAAAACACACTAATCTTCTTAGTGAAACACCTTGCATCTCAACACCACAATGCAAATGCCAGAACCATCAAGGGCATCCTACTCCTTGGTGACTTCAACCGACACCACCCCTTATGGGACAACCACAGCAATCACCACCTCTTCACTCCTGCAAACATGGTTGCCACCCAACCCCTCCTGGACATCCTAGCCATGCACAACTTATGCATGGCCCTCTCCCCTTACATGCCCACCTTCCAAGTGAATGCTTTGAAGAACTACACCAGACCAGACAATGTATTCTGCTCCAAATCCATACCTGAGGCCATCATCAAATGTGGGACAAAAGAAGAGATCATGCCAGTAAAAACAGACTATTTCCCTATTATAACTCAATGCATCCTCACCCCTGAACTGACAAGCCCTCCCCGAAGACCCAACTATCGTATGATGAACTGGAGTAAGTTCGGAGAAAGCCTAGGCCTCTGACTCACACAACTACCATGCCCAAGTCGGATTTATTCAGTAATGGAAGCCAACCTACGACTCGACCAGCTCACAATGACCATCACTGAGACTATCTAGGAAGTTGTCCCCATATCCAATTCATCACCCTTCGCTAAGAGATGGTGGTCCCACAACCTCGCGCTTGAAAACAAGAAACTCAAGGCCTATTAAAGTAGTGTCGAGTCAACTCTGACTACTCCGGTGAGAACTCCGGGGTAGTGTGATAGGTCGGGACTTTGGCTTCAGCGACTCTAATAGAGCGCTGTGCCCTTGTCTGACTCTCATCCTGGTATTTGTAGAGTCAGAGCAGAAAATACTTAACACTGACTAGCAGTGAAGTTGAGTATGAGTTGGATGCAAGGGAAGTGCTCAGACAGAGGACAGAAGACAGAGGGAGTCAAACTTAAGTTGATATTCAAACTGAGGTGCTTTAACAACTACTGACATGCTTTTATACATAAGTGTGGAGCAGAACGGAATGGAGTACAAAATGGAAATCAGGTGAACGATGAATATCAAAGTAATCATAGAATCGGATGGCAGATAGGAATGATGGTTGCAAATGATCGTAGACAATGTCTCAGATCTGATAGCTATGAAATAGAAGTCAGAAGTCAGAAGTAAATGGTTAAACGTCAAAGTCAAAGGTCGTATGAAATACACATTGGAGTCATAGTGGAGTCATGAAGGGGAGCAGTGTTGCATAGGGGTGTAGAGGATGGAATAACGGAGTTGGGGTGTGGAGTTGGACTTAGAGGTTCAGGATATGACAGTATCCCCCTCTTTGACCTGAGCCCACGAAGGCCATCAGTGCTAAGTGGAGAACAATGCAGGTGAGGCAGTGTGGAGTAAATGAAGTCACGTGGTATGGAGTTCAAAATGTCGCAGCAGGGTATAAAGTCTATGAACATGTCTGTTATTCGTCATTACTGATATGTCCGACCTTGACATTGCAACGATTTGTGACTGGGACGACGAGCACCTTGCAGAGAACGACGATGATGACGATGCGACATTCGACGTGAAAGTGGCGGAATGAGTCTGAATGACAGAGGTAGGCCAAACACTGCAAGGAAGAGGAGTGGTGAATCACGGCGGAGGAGGCAAGGCGGCATGAGGAGGAGACGAGGCGACATGATGGAGAGCAGAGGAGGAGGTGCGAGCAGTGCAGAAGGTGGTGAAAGAAGCTGCAAGACAGGCAGTGAGTACTCCCCCTGGCTTTCATTACATCCCCTACTAACCAACTCCAGGCAGCAGACTTGTGCCGCTAGGAAGAGGGGAGTGGGAGCAGCAGCTCCAAAAACAAGGAGAAGGCAGTTGCATGTATGCAATGCACACCATAGGGCTGGAGTTGTTACGTGTGGGCTTGGGTAAGCTCGCACGTAGCCCTGGTGAGGTCTAGGACAAGGAGGAACCTTGGCCGATGCCGTTGATGGTGTACGCGAAGACGTAGGCTGCACACGTGTAGTGCCAGCCAAGGGATCGTATACCGGGTCGAGCGCGGAATCAGCGAAGGAAGCTGGGATTGCAAGGAGTACAAGGACTAGGGGTAGATCTAGGGAACTAGGTGGAGGCCTAGGGACTAGGGTCTAAGGGGAAGTCCAGGGAGATCAAGAATAGAGAACATGGTAGGTGCTACTGGGGTTTATATAGCGTAAGGTAATGGGCACGGACCATGTCAGGAAAGGAAGAAGAGGACAGCACCAGTCAAGGGCTGTGTGGAATGAGGACAGCACCAGTCATGGGCTGTGCGAAGGTCATAGAATACGAGGGAAATGGAGAGAAGAGACCAAGAAAGGAAAGCACAGGAAGTAGGCTGTGCGAGAAGAGAAGTAGAGGCTATGTGCGTGAGAGCATAGGGCTAAGGGTATTCTATGAATGGAAGAGAAGATCAAAGAAGTGAAGAGAAAGGAGGCAGACTCAATGTGAGTCAGAGACTGAGGCGATGACTCATGTTGAGTGAGTCAATGGAAGCCGGGAAGGCAAGGGCGGTATAGGAGGATTCGGGTTAGGCCGAGGGAATGCACGAGGAAGGAATGAGGCGTGCATGAGGCGGAGATCGAGAGACAGGGATCTAGGGATGACCGTGAGGTCCGAGGATACAGGGAAGGACCACAGATATGGTCTGGACGCAAGGACAAGGGAAGGACCGAGGATAAGGTCCGAAGCGGGAATAGAGATGACTCGAGTAAGCATAAGGGGAACTTGTGGTGTGAGGCTGTGAAAGGAAGCCGTAGCAAGGCGATGCTGGAATGGAAGCCGCAGCAAGGCAATGCTTAAAGGGGAGCCTCGAGGTGAGCACGTGATGAACACGAGGCGTGCTTTAAGGAACGAGTCGGAAGGAACGAAGGAAGGCTGTACTCAGCGGGTACAGCACGAGGAGCGCGAGGAGGATCCAAAGGAGTATGCCAAGGGCGACGTTGTAGACCGAAGTTAGGGGTTCCCGTAAAAGGAGTAAGAATAGGGGAAATCATAACAGGAGTGTGTCCCTGGGAATGGGAAAGCTTGGGCGTGCTGTGGCTGTCAACTGCTGTGGCAGAGATGTGAGTGGGTGGGAGAGGCATCCATGCCAAAGCAGAAGAAACAGAGGGTGGAGATCATTATTGGAGATGATGAGGGAGAGGACGAGGGGTTGGAGTGACTGAGGAAGAAGGCGAAATGTGTGGAGAGGACAGAAGTGTGCACAGGCATGGAGGATAGTGGTATAGTGGGGATGGTGAAGGCATTGGAGACCACAGTGGTGGTGATGTGAGATATCGTATCAGCTGTGTGCATGAATTTGGTGTGCATTGCCGAGATGATGTGCACCATGGAGTCCCTCACCAACTTCATGGTGCATACTATCTATGGGTCGGAGTCAGGGGACTTGGAGGTGGACACCTTGGTTGGTGCAGAGGAGTTGGAGGAGATGCGGGCAGAAGAGGCGGCATATGTGGCTCCGTCTGTGGAGTTGGAGGAAATCAAAGGGGAAGATGGAGAAGAAGGGGGAATGGAAGTGAAAGTGGAAGAGGTAGTGGAGGAAGTGTAGAAGGAAGAGAAATAATATACATAGTAGAAATAAATTTTGTTTTTCTCATTGTGTGAAATAAGGGTGGGGCTTCAACAGATAACAAAGATGAAAATTGGAAACAAGTTCAGAAGCATGAGTCAACTCAGTAGCTAATAACCAAGAGGTTTCTTGGTTGGTACCCTCATATCCCAACCAGTGGACCAGGTATAGGAGTTGACAACTTCATCAGGGGAAATCAATCTTTGAATTGAGGATCTCCGTGATTTCGTACTTGGGTTCACCATCAACTTCTATCAGAGGTGGCAGAGGTTGGTTGCAGTTTGGGATTGTATTCAGGATGAAGGGTTCGAGTTGGGAAACATGGAAGATAGGATGCACGAACTTCATGGCATCGGGGAGACAGTGTGTGAAGGAGTGTGTTCAACTTGCGTGATAATCTCGTGGGGGCCGAGATTCTTTTCTGAGAGCTTCTTTGACGGTCAGGTGGAGCGAAAGTACTTGGCTTTGATGAAAACTCGGTCTCCAACTTTAAAGTCCAGAGCCGGAGTTCGTTTCGCGTCTATAGGAGCTTGGTAGCACTGTTGGGTGAGTTACATTTCCTCACAGAGGTACTGATGCAAAGATTGAAGGTCTATGGAGTAGTTGTGTGCACAAGCTGAGGTCAAATCCCTTTCAGGACGGAGATGTTGGGGTGGTATCCTTTATTGGCAAAGAACAGGGAGACACTGGTCATTGCAGTTGAAGCATTGTTATAAGCGAACTCCACTAGCAGAAGAAGATCGGACCAGTTGTCCTGCTGGTAATTGCAATAAATACAAAGGTACTATTCTAATGTTTGGTTTATATGTTCTGTTTGGCCATCACCTTCTGAATGGTAACTGGAGGTGAAGTGAAGGTGGATATCGAGGGCCTTGCAAAGGGAGCAGAAAAGTGGGAGACAAACTCCACACCTTGGTCGGATGTGATGTGGGAAGGAACTCCATGCTTGGAGAAGACATGGAGGAGGAAGAGCTGAGCTAACTCCGAAGAGGTGATCTTGTTGTCAGTCGGAATGAAAATGCATTGTTGGACAGACAGTCTATGACAACCAAGATCGTGGAGTAGCCAGAGGACAAAGAGAGTTGTTTGATGAAGTCTATGGAGATGGAATGCCAAGGACATTTGGGAATGGGGAGTTGTTCGAGAAGACTATATGGCTTATGCCTAGGAACTTTAGCGTGTGCATATGTAATATAAGAGGAGACATAATCTTTGATGAATGTACAAACTCCAGGCCATGTATAGTCATGGCGTACTAGCTTCAGGGTGTGATTTTGTCTAAAATGTCTGGATAATGGTTGGTCATGTTTATAGTGGAGGACTCGGAGGTGGAGATCATTGGTGTCAGGGACATACATACGATCATTGAGGTGGAGGAAGCCATTGAAGTTGATAGACCAACGAGAATCGGAGTTGGAGTCAGACAGTACAGAGGTGGACATGTGTCGCAAAGCCATGGAGTCAGAGGGGAGCACAGAGAGAATGGCAACATGGAGAGTATCCAAGTCAAACATTGTACTGGTATGGAGAACGGGACCTGCTATACTAGAGGCTTGTAGGGAGGATGCGAGCTGCGCCTGGATAAAAACGGGGCAGAGATTATGGGGGTTTATGCAAGCATAGTCCCCATTCCACTCTTTGAGATAGACGTCCCACTGGCGGGTAAGGGCATCGGGCTTACTGCCCAAGCAGTCTGGGTGGAAATGGAGGACAAAGTTGAATTGACAGAGGAATTCTGACCAGTGGGCTTGCTGCCATGTCAGGAGCTGTGTGGAGGTGAAGTACTCAAGGTTTTTATGGTTGGTGACAACGTTGACGGGGGTAGTGGAGCCTTCAAGGTAGTGGCACCAAGTACGAAAAGCATCATAGACAGCTAGTAGCTCCTTATCATGGGTGTCATAGTTGAGCTCATGCATATGCAAGGTGTGCAAGTAGAAAGCGACGGGGCAGACTTCATCATCTGGACATCAGAGAGAAAGAATTCCAGCCACAGTGTAGTCGGAGGGGTTAGTTTCCATGATGAGGGGAGCATCAGGCACTCAATGAGTGAGGATCGGAGCGAAAGTGAAAGTGTCCTTGAGGTGGAGTGACAGTCATCAGAGAAAGCTCACAGAATACCCTTGCAGGTGAGTCAGGTCAACGGGATGACAATGGCAGAGTAATCTTGGATGAAACACCAGTAGAAATTGGTGAAGCCAAGGAAAGATTGGACATCCTTAACCTTACAAGGTTCAGGCCACTAGGGGAGAGACAGTAGCCGAGGTACTTGGTGCAGTCCATGTGGAATTCGCACTTCTCTGGTTTAGCATAGAGACTGTTAGCACAAAGGTGTCGGAGGACTTCTTGGACATGCTTGTGGTGTGTGTACTTGTTCTCAGAGTAAATGAGAATATCATCCAGGTAAATGATAATGCAGACATCAAGCAGATCAGTGAAGATGATATTGATGAACTGCTGGAATGCTGCAGGAGCATTTGTGAGACCGAATGACATGACGAGCCACTCATAGGAGCCATAGTGAGTGCAAAAAGGAAGTCTTCCATTCATCGCTATCAGCAATGCAGACCAGATGGTATGCATGCTGGAGGTCGATTTTGATGTAGATCTTAGCATGGCTCAGAGCGTCTAGGAGATCGGAGATGTGGGAAAGCGTGTAGTGGTCTTTCTTTGTGATTTTGTCAAGGCCTCAGAAGTCAACACAGAGGCAGAGTGAACTGTCCTTCTTGCAGACAAAGAGAACTGGAGTTGTACGGGTGGAAGAGGAAGGGTGAATGAAACCATAGGCTAGGTGTTCATCCAGGAAGGAGTGGAGAGAGTCCAGCCTGGAGGTGGAAAGGGAATAGGTGGTGCCAAGGGAGGAGATGCGCCATCCTCAAGATCAATTTTAAGGTCATGTTCGTGATGCGGAGCAAGTTTCAATGCTTTGGATTTACTGAAGACATCCACAAAATCATGATATTCCGGAGGGATGCCGGAAAGGTTGACCTGTTCAGAGTTGGCAGGTGGAGTAGAGGTGGAACGCAGTTGGCTCTCCTGGAGCTGTAGACTAAATTGCAGGGAACTGTCCAAGTAACAAGCTAACGTGAAAGCAGGTGTGCTGATTATCGCAATGGGTGGGGCCTTGCAATCAGAATGATGCAGTGAATTGAGGGGTGTGGAGTCAGCCAGAGGTAGAGGTACCAGAGGCTGCAAAGGAGAGCTCGGAGGCATCAGCATGGGAGACTTGAATGAGTGAAACATGATACTGTTTGAAATCCAGTCAATCAACAGATTGTAGCAGGTGAGCCAGTTATGTCCCAGAACAAATGAGCAAGAACCATTTAATGGAGGAATGTAAAACATCATCGGAGTAATATCACTGGTCGAAAACTGAATAGGAAGCTCAATAGCCTGAGTAATCGTAAAATTAGGAATAAACAGAGTGAAAGCAGAGGAACAGAATAAGTAACAAGATTTTTTTGAATAATGAAAGTTGAATCTATGAAACAATCAGAGGAATGAGAATCAATCAATACAGAAAACGAAGGAATATCGAAGGTTGGTAATAAAAGGGAAGGCATGAATGATTGGGAATCTAAGAGAACAGATGTTTTGAGACGGATCTCCTGAGAAGCACAGGCAGAGTCAATGTGACCTTCAGTCTGTGTGGAGTCTGAGAAGTCATGGCCTATTTGTTTGCCTCTAGAGGAGACGAAACCTCCGGTATGGCTGCTGGAGTTATGGAGGCTGCATGGGCTTTAGCTGTGTGGGAAGTGGCTTACATTTGTTAGCCATGTGATCGAAAACTCTGCAGAACATGCAGAGCTTGTTGTCAAAGTGATACTTTCATTTGGCAGTGGTGAGCTTGCCATCTTTCCCAAGCTTCGACTTGTAGTCGTCGGATTTGGAAGATGAAGAGGTGGTGGCTGACTTTCCTGTAGAATCTTTCAACTCCTTGGAACTGCCAAAGTTACTGCCAGAGTTGAATGTGAAAGCAGTAGGTTTATTGGAGGTAGCTTTAGTGGACGATTGTTACATTTCACTCCTTTTACTTTATCTCTTTGTTACTTTTCACCTTTATGACTTCTTCACGGTAACCCACGGGTTCACCTTTCATTCGTCATCAAGATTAAGATTACTTTCCTTCGCTTCGATTCCTTGGCCTTCTGTAGCTGACTCACCAACTGAGTCATACATAGCCTCGTTAATCTCCCCCCTTCAACAGGGTTCTCTCCGTTTCCATCGTATTCCATATTGTTCTTTATCTTTATCCTTTCTAGTCTTCTTCCTTTTCTCATACATGGTCCGTGCTCCACAGTTAACGCTATATAAACCCTTGTAGTATGACCATGTACTCTTAACTTTGAGCTCCACAATACTACACCTAGTCTTGTCTAGTAAACTTGTCGACTTCGGTCCCCTAGTCGCTCAGTCCCAGCAAAGGTTCCTCCAAAGAGGCCTTCCCAAGTACTAGTCCTAGCTCCAGTCCTAGTTACCTTGCAGATATGTGCGAGCCTACCCGGCCCACACGTAACAATGATGATGTTGTGGTGGAGGGTTTCATTTGTTGGGATAGTTCCAACTTTCATTCCCATTAACGAGCATCACTAGCTTGCATGAGCTGGTGGATGTCAACGAGAGTAGAAGGTTTCCCAACATTGGATACCTCATCTTTGATGCGGTTGGAAAGTCTGTTGTAGAAGTGGTAGTGGAGTGTGCCTTCTCTGTATCCGCAGACTTGTGACGTGATTCTGTTAAACTTGAGGATATACTTGTTGATGTGCTGACCATCCTTCATAGTCAGATGATCAAGCTAATGCTCCACATCTCCAATAGGATCATGCGACCCAAAATTGGTCTGGAGCTCATAGATGAACTCCTTGTAATCTTTCATCCATAATGGGCGTGTCACAATTTTCTTTATTTTTCTGCTTATTTTGGACTTATCTTTCATTTCTGTTGATGGCTTCTCCACAGTAACCTATGGGTTCACCTTTCCTCCGCCGTCAACCCTTTTTCAACACAGCATTGCTTCTCATTTCATATGCATTGCCTCCTTATCTCTTATTGCTTATCCCTGACTCATCAACCGAGTCATCACATAGCCTTCTTATCTCTTATCTCTTATCTCTTATCTCTGACTCATCAACTGAGTCACAGTACAGCCTCTTTATTTTTCTGCTTCTTTTGGCATTGGTCTGTGTGCATTGACTCTCACTATATAAAGCCAGATAGCACAGACCTGTACCTTAGTTTAGTTCTCCCGCAATCTACCCTTAGTTTGCATCTGAACTCGCAGGCTTCTGCTTCCGCCCCCTGCTCTTATCCCTTGTCCTCGATAATCGCTATTCGTGCCCTTGCAACTGATTGTTCCCTTAAAAACCATTGACATCACCACCCTTATTGACTCTGGTGCCCATATCAACTGTCTTAATTGGCAGTTTGTTCACAAGCCTCGGATACCCTGCACTCAACTACCCCAGCCTATACCAGTCAAAAATGTTGACGGTTCCCTCAATACCAAAGGGGCCATCAAATTTGTCACGACCCTCTATGTCTCCAATGGAGGAGTAACCAGCAAAGCCCACTTCCACATCATGGGATGTGGAGCAGATCGCCTGATCCTCAGATTTCTATGGCTTCAATATGTCAACCCCACGATTGACTGGGAATCCAACTATTTCATGATCCCAGAATCCATCAACAAATCCAAGGACCTCTTCGCCCAATCTATGTCCGCTGAAGAAATCAGCAAAACCCCTTCCCTGGCTACTACTGAGTAGAACCTCACCCAGTATGTCACGCTGCCATCACTCATGAATGGGATAAATGGCTCTTCGACTATCTCGAGATCCAGAACCAAGAATTTCTTCGACCTGAGGACTTCACCAACAAAGCGGTTAAGTTCTATTGTATCAACAGGGTTGTCAGTGGAGATAAATGCTTTCTCTCCCCTTGATGTGTTTTCCCAGCAATGGTAAGAGCTTACACTACAGCCACTGACCTCGCCATCAAGGATCTTGTTAACAAACCCAAGACTATGCTTCTCCCCATGTATAAGGCATATTAAAAGGTCTTTTCTGAAGTTGTGGCTGGCACCATTCCACCCATCTGACCTTACAATCACACAATCAATCTCAAGGAGTCCTTTACTCCAAAAATTGGCAAACTCTACCCTTTATCCACTGATGAAAAGAAAGCTGCCAACGATTTCATTGATGAAAACCTTAAATCTGGAAAGATTTGACCTTCTAATTCACCTCAAGCTTCATCCTTCTTCTTCATCAATAAGAAAGATGGCAAACTTCGCCCATGTCAAGATTACCATTACCTAAACAAACATACTGTTCATGATTCATACCCCCTCCCACCGATTACAGACCTTGCAGATAAACTCGAGGACGCCTGAGATTTTACCAAGTTTGACGTCCATTGGGGTTACAACAACATACACATCAAAGATGGAGATCAATGGAAGGCCGGGTTCATCACCCATCATGGTCTCTTCAAACCTACGGTTATGTTCTTCAGTATGACTAACTCCCCTGCCACATTCTAGAGATTCATGAACAATTCCTTCTATGATATGATTGTGCAAGGTTGGTTGATCATCTACATGAATGATCTTCTGATCTATTCCCCAGAACCTCAGCTACATGAAGAACAAACCAAGCATGTTCTTCAACGCATGGAGGAACTAGATCTCCATCTCAAGTTGGAGAAATGCATCTTTGATGTGTCTGAAGTTGAGTATCTGGGAATAATTGTTAAACTTGGACAGATTGCCATGGACCCCGTCAAACTTGACGGAATCTCCATGTGGAAGGTGCCAACTAATCTAAAGGGGGTCTGATCCTTCTTGGAATTCACCAACTTCTACCGCAGGTTCATCAAGGGATATTTTGATGTCGCCTGACCCCTTCTTGATCTCACCAAAAAGACTGTTCCATGGGACTGGACTCCAGAGTCCAGCCTGCCAAGCCGCGTTTGATGAGCTAAAATGGCTATTCATGTCCTATCCCCTCCTTCAGCTCCCTGACATCCAATACCCTTTCTCTATTGCCACTGATGCTTCAAAATGGGCCATTGGCAGCGTCCTTCTTCAAACTGATTCCAACAGTGACTGGCACCCCTGTTCCTACCTTTCCCAAACCCTTGCTTCCGCCAAGCGAAATTACAATATCCATGAGTGCAAACTCCTTGCCATCCTCTGTGCCCTCAAAGCCTAGTGACACTATCTCCACAGTTCCCCTCATCCTGTTCAGGTCTTCACCAATCATAAAAACCTTATCTATTTCCACCAGGCACAGCTTCTAAATCACTGGCAGGCACGATGGCTACTTGACCTGATGAACTTTGACCTTGTCATCGATCATGTCCCCAGAAAGGATCTTGCTGGTCCTAATGCTCTTTCTTGCTGCCTGGACCATATTCCCCCTGGAGACTCTCCAGGGGGTAGTATTGCCTCAGCTCAGTTTGTATTTTTCAGCTTATTCCATCTAGTGCACTCATTTTTCATTTTTGACAAATATCATCAGTATATATAATGTAGTTTGAAATGGCCTCTATAGGTTTCCTTAATACACCCTAATTTAGTAATCTGGTCATTTTTAAGATATTTCCCTAGCTTCACTTTTAGCTCAGCTTTTGTCAAAATAGCTTAAATGAAATATCTCAAAAACAGTCAGATGAATGATAGTCAAAAAATGTTTCCCTAATACCAACACCTAAAAATTACATTATTACACTGTGAACATGTATATTAATCAAGTAGATGATGAGATATAAAATGCCAGCTTGAAGCTGTGGCAACACTAGCAGTGGAGACTCAGATGATAATAACACTAACATCCTCCTCCTCTCTGATTTACTTTTCCATGTTCGTCTCATCAACACCACTCTACACAAGCAGTTCCTCTCCGCCTCCACCTCCAATCCCATCATCCTTGATTGGCTCCGTTCTTCACCCCTTCCTGGTTCCTCCGCTGCCCATAACCTGGCTGATTGGGATTATCATGATGGACTCATCTATTATCAAGGTCGTACATATGTCCCCTGTGATGACCAACTTCGCCAGTCAGTGGTGTTCAGGTGCCACAATCATGGAATAGCAGGACACCACAGCTATCTGAAGACTTGCCAGCTCATGGCCACTCACCATTGGTGACCTGGCCTCACACACTACGTTTGCAAGTATGTTGAGGGTTGCACTGTCTGTCAGCAAAACAAGGCCAACACTCATCCCCCTCATTCCCCTCTTGTGCCCATCTGCTCGTCTTGCACTCGCCCTTTCCAGCAGGTTTCCTGTGACCTTATCACTGGTCTTCCTTCCTCTTCTGGGTTTGATTCTCTCCTGGTTGTGGTCCACCATGGCCTTACAAAGGGGGTAATTCTCTGCCCCCTACTGCCACTGTCACCACCGAAGGCATCACATCCCTCTTTTTCAAATACGATTTGGCCTCTATGACAAAATCATCTCTGACTATGGTCCTCAGTTTGCTTTGGCCTTTGCCAAAGCACTTGGATGCCTCCTAGGATACCAGCTGGCAATCTCCACTGCTTATCACCCTCAAACTGATGGTGAGACGGAATGAGTTAACCAGGAGGTTGAGACATATCCTGTGGAAACGAACCTTCCATGTAGGCTGATCATATTCCTCTAGTGGAATTTGCACACAACCACTGCCCTCATTCCATCACTGGGAAATCACCATTCATTCTGATGATGGAATTCAAATGCCAAGCCCTGCCTTCCATTCTTCCCTCATTGGATCTTCCCACTGTTGCTGATCAGATCTCCTGCTTATCTGCGGTGAGAGATGAAGTCTTGGCTGTGCATGAACTTGCCCGTTGAACCATGGCAGCATGTTTGAAGCAACACTTCACCCCCTTTACCCTAGGAGACCAGGTATGACTAGAAGCCCGGAACCTAAAATGCCTGGTAGCAAACCCAAAGTTTGCTGCCAAGCATGAAGGACCCTTTACCATCACAAAGGCATTGTCTCTGATCACATATCAACTCCACCTTCCTTCCACACGGAAAATCCACCCGGTTTTCCATACTTCTCTCCTATCGCCTTATCATGAAAATGAAATGCATGGTAAGAACTTCTGAAAACCTCTGCCGGAACTAGTAGAGGGCAAAGAAGAATATGAAGTCAAGAAGATCATATGCCGTAGGGGTTCTGCCTCCTCCCATTCCTTCCTAATCTGATGAAAGGGATATTCTGTGAAGGAAGATTCGTGGGTTTCTGAGCGGGACTTAAAACACATGTCTGCCCTTCTTTCAGACTATAAAAAGCGTAACCATCTCTAACGCTTTTCTCATCCTCCCTTTCCCTCATACCACCATGGGCATGACCTACCAAGTATGCTCCCTCTCCACCGTACCTGAGAATGATGCCACCCTTGTCCCCTCATCTTCTACATCTGCCATTGACTTACTCATCGATCCCATCCATCTCACATTACATGTCAGCAGCGAGTCTGCTGCTGATGACTACACGTCTCAAGGCTCCATTAAAGCACAAGCCAGTTGGGATGAGTTAGACTCCATAGTTCCAGTTCCAGTTTCTTCTATTTCTTCATCTGATTTACATACTGCTATTCTCGCTGTAGACCTTCCTGCTGCCACTCAGTGTCTCCGATCGAGCTTCCCAAATGACACATACACCAAGGACATGCTACACCAGGTAACTGATTCCCACCTCGTGATCCTGGCCACTCACCACCTTGAGCTTGGCTCCCCCCTCCTTTTCCTCTACAAAGCAGTTCTGGAAACTGACTGGATAGACCTTATTGTTTGCCACTACAATGCCCATGACCCCAATACTAACACCACTTATGCCCTAGTCATTGGCATCCTCCAAGAGGTCCATGACCATCTTTGTGGAGCACTTGTCACCATTGGGTATCAATTGAAATTCAGTGAGTTCTTATCTGAGATAGAGAGATACACTCGAGAGCTGGCCGCTACTACTGCGGATCGTTCCCCAGCCTACCAACCCCCTTGTACCCCGAGTGCCTCCTGATTCCAATTGACCTTTACTGAGGAATGAAGTTTGGCTCAAACGGATGCCTGGCTGATTGGACATGGCGGACAACTGGTACTATCCCCGTCTCACCCATGATATGCTAATGCATGCTTCAAATGCCACCAACTTGGACACCACCAAGTAGACTGCCCTTACTACCAATGCCCACTATGCTTACATTGGTCTCTGGGACATGTCAAAGCTCATTGTCTCAGCCATCCACAAGCTCGCCATCACACCCTATCCACTTCCTCTTCTGGGTACTCCTCAGGTACCCACCAATCTCTACCACACTCTCCAAGTCATTCTTGTCGCTGCCCTTATCCTCATTCCTCTGCACCCCCGCGACATTGCACGGTCTCTCTCATCCCTCCACTTTCTGCCTCTGATGAGGCATACATGGATAATGAGTGGAATGACAAAGCCATCGCCAATGTTACTGGCTTCCTGGGTCCCTTTGCCCAGGAGGTTTAGCTTCTCAACCTATGTGTCCCTCAAAGTTAGCTCTCATTGGTGATGTGAGGCATACTGGGGGGGTAATGTTATGATTTCCTTTATCTTTCCGCTTATTTTGGACTTATCTTTCATTTCTGTTGATGGCTTCTCCACAGTAACCTATGGGTTCACCTTTCTTCTGCCATCAACCCTTTTCCAACACAGCATTGCTTCTCATTTCATATGTATTGCCTTCTTATCTCTTATCTCTTATTTCTAACTCATCAACTGAGTCACAGTACAGCCTCTTTATCCTTCTAACACTTTCCTCTTCTTTTGGCATTGGTCTGTGTGCATTGACTCTCACTATATAAAGCTTGGTAGCACAGACCTGTACCTTAGTTTAGTTCTCCCGCAATCTACCCTCAGTTTGCATCTGAACTTGCAGGCTTTTGCTTTGGCCCCCTGCTCTTGTCCCTTGTCCTCCATCAGCAAGGCCTCTTCCATAGTGTTACGTGTGGGCCAGGTAGGCTTGCATGTATCTGCAAGTTGACTAGGACCGGGGCAAAGACCGGGACTGGGAAGGCCTCTTTTGAGGAGCCTTAGCTAGACTGAGGAATCGAGAGACTGAAGTCGTCAAGAGTGCAAGACTAGGGTAGTATTGCAGAGCTCAAAGTTAGAGAATACAGGTTGTGCTAGTATAGTTTATATACTTTGTGAAAAGCGAGCACGGACCAAGACTATGAAAGGAAAAAGGATAAAGAAGGATAGATACGAAGAACAGCATAGAATGTGATGGAAATGGAAAGAACCCTGTTGAAGGGCGGAGATTAATGAGGCTATGTATGACTCAGTTGGTGAGTCAGCTACAGAAGTCCGAGGAATCGGAACAAAGGAAAGTAATCGTAATCTTGATGACGAATGAAAGGTGAACCCGTGGGTTACCGTGGAAGAGTCATCAAGATGAAGAGCAAGATGAAAAGTATTGTAGAGATAAGGCAAAAAGAGAGCAAAAGTATGAATCGTAACACATAGTGCCTTTCTTGCCCTACGTCATCATCACCAAAGCTGTCATCTGTGACTTCCATCTTTGTGGGCTAGGTGCAAACCTACCTGGGCCACATGTAACAGGACAGAGTAAGGAGTCTTCCATTTGAAGAAGGTCGGGCTCAAACCATTCCAGTGCTATGCCCTTTAGGTACGATTGGACAAAGGTGACTTTAGCACAGTCAGTACTAAAACCTTTAGGGTGATCCTGGCAGTTGAGTTTGCATTGAACCAAGAAAATGCGGAGTTTGCCGTGGTCTGTCCTGTCAAACTGATCTAGTTCTTGGACTTTGGTCTGCTGCAACGGTTTGGAGGTGAAGCAATAAGTGGAAGAATGAGCATGCTTGCCAATAGCACTGGCCAGCTGCAAAAGGGTGTTGCAAGGGATGTGCTCATGGTCAGGGTTGGAATGATCAGAGCTGAAGTCATCTCCATCAGTGTCAGAGCCATGATTGGAGGGATTATTCCCAGGTTCATCGTTAGGAGGTGGTGATGGAGGTAACGGAGGAAGTGGAGGTGTGGGGGGTTTCAGAGGGTCCTCCTTGTTGGTTGGGATGTGGTCTGACGGCGCCTGAGAGGTAAACAATCCTTTGTGAGTGTCATCCTGGAGCTCAGTGATATGAGCACCTGGTGTTGGGAACAGTGGCGGAGGAGGTGACTGAGTGGCGGAAACAGACTGGGATAGTGTGCGGCGCACAGAGAAGCTCTGGAACTGGCCAACGATCCCAGGGCCTTGTCAACCGGTTCCGAAAGTAAAAGAAAGATCATTGAAGCGTGGAGATGGAGGTCGGACCATGCCTTCAGTGTAAGACTGAGATCTGGTAGTACGCATAGCCATAGTGAGAATCAAGGACAAGGTAGAGTTTGAATATACTATTAAAGTAGTGTTGAGTCAACTCCGACTACTCCAGTGATAACTCTGGGATAGCATGATAGGTCAGGACTTCAGCTTCAGTGACTCTAACAGAGCACTGTGCCCTTGTCTGATTCTCGTCCCGGTATTTGCGGAGTTGGAGCAGAAAAAACTTAACACTGACTGGCAGTGAAGTTGAGTATGGGTCGGATGCAAGTGATGTTCTCAGACAGAGGACAGAAGACAGAAGGGAGTTGAACTTAAGTCAATATTCAAACTGAGGTGCTCTAACGACTACTGACATGCTTTTATACATAAGTGTGGAGCAGAACGGAATGGAGTACAAAATGGAAATCAGGTGAATGACAAATATCAAAGTAACCATAGAATCAAATGGCAGATAGGAATGATGGTTGCAAGTGATCGTAGACAATGTCTCAGATCTGATAGATATGAAATAGATGTCAGAAGTCAGAAGTAAAGGGTCAAACATCAAAGTCAAAGGTCGTATGAAATACACATTAGAGTCATAGTGGAGTCACAGAGTGGAGCAGTGTTGCATAGGGGTGCAGAGGATGGAATAATGGAGTTGGGGTGCAGAGTTGGACTTAGGGGTTCAGGATTTGACAAGGCCCTAGTGAGGACATCCAAAAACAAGCACCACCTAAGGAATTATGCTATCCACCAGGAATACAGGTCAGCACAGAATGACTTCGCCAAAAAGGTAGAAAAGACCAAAATGGACTACTAGACCAAATATCTAGAGGAGCTAGATGCCCAAAGTATCTGGAACATGCATAAGTACCTAACAGATGAACTATCGGACCATTTCATTTCCTGTATTCCCACACTCTGAAAAAGCAATGCTGAAAACCGCCCACAGACCAATTGAACCAGGAGAAAAGCGAACTCCTATCCGAAGCATTCTTTAAACGCTCCCAGGAGCCTGACCACAACCTAGGCAATACCACATACCCAGATCCAGTTTGCCTATTTACCAACATCACTAATGACCAGATCCACAGAGCCATCAACAAACTCTCCCCCTTCAAAGCCCCAGGACCAAGCAGTATCCGCAATGCAGTGGTCATCAAAAATGCTGACTCACTTGTCCCTTACCTAGGCCACATCTTCTGAGCCACCTTCGACCTTGACTGGTACCCTCAACAGTGGAAAACTTCCTCAATAGTAGTCCTGCGCAAACCAGGAAGGCCAGATTACTCCCTATCCAAAGCATACCACCCGATTGAGCTCCTAGAAACCATGGCTAAGATTTTATTGTCATGTGTAGTGGATGACCTAACATACATTGCAGAACACCATAACCTCTCACCCAGTATGCACTTCAGAGAACACCCAGGCACCTCCACAGTAGATTCACTCCACCTACTAACGAAGTTCACACACAATGCATGGGCTCACCCCCATGAAAAATACGTATCCATGCTCTTCCTCGACGTCAAAGCCGCATTCCCTAGCATGGTCATTGAGCAACTCATCCACAACATGAGAACGTGCAGAATCCCAAAAAAGTACATGAACTGGTACAAACAAAGACTAGCACAATGACACACCACCCTAATCTTTGATGATTTTGTATCCAACCCATTCAACATACCCATTGGTCTAGATAAAGGATGCCTCTTATCCCCATTGGCTTTCCTCTTCTACAACACACCACTAATAGAATTAGCAGACAACCAAAAGGACCTGCTAGGGTTGGGCTTCATCAACGACACAGCATTCATTGCCAGAGGCTGATCCTTCAATGATGCTAACAAGAAGCTTCAGCACCTGACGGAAAAGGTAGGCGGAGCCTTGGACTAGAGCTGCTCACATGGTCACACCATGCCGAGTTCAAACTGGACAAGATGGCTCTCATTTGTACCACCCAACTCTAGCAACCAGACCTGCAAAACAAAGCAAAAACTACTCCTGTCCTGCACCCTCCAACCACCATACAAGAAACTACAGTCAACCCCTTCACCACAAGCAAGTTCCTCGAAGCTATAATCGACCAAGAACTCAGATTTGTAGCTCATACAGCATACACAATAGGAAAAGTGACAAAGTATATACTCGCTTGCACAAGACTAACCAAACCTTCCAAAGGCATCTGAGGAAAGTGATGTACACAGCCAACATATGGGCCACCATCCACCTCAAACCAAGAAGAGGAAGGAAGCAAAATGGCTGGAGTACTAGGGGCCTCAGTAAGAAAATTGAAACAGAACAAAGGATTGCTGCACTTGAAATTACAAGGGGCATGAACTCTATTGCTAATGACTCTCTTTTCGCCCATGCTGATCTCTCCCCTATCCCTCTTCTAATCAGACAGAACTGTCAATGAGCCACCCTATGCCTCGTCACTCTACCCCAACAACACCCATTATATAAGCACGTCAAGCATGCCCTTCGCAACCAACAACACCACAAATCTCCCCTGCACCACCTGCTCCAGTCATTCCCTCTCAACCCAAAAGAATTCAAAATAATCAAATCCACTCACCACAATCCGAAGTGGACACCACCTGTAAAAGTCGAAATCTAGGACAAAGAGGACATGATAGCCTAGGACATAGAGGCTGAAACCTCCCAAGATGTGGTACTATATTCTGACAGATCAGGGCATGATGGGAAAATAGGTGGCACCACTATCCTATGCTGCAAAGGCATACAAATCGCTTCTCTCTGCTTCAACCTAGGCACTAACACAAACCATATAGTGTACAAAAATCATAGGCGTGATATTAGCCACTGAACTACTGTGAACGACTATCTGCATCCACAAGGTCTCCCTTGCCATCAACAACAAGGCCATAATCATTGCCACCAAACTTTTCACTTCAAAGCCCAGACACTACATAATGGACATTTTCCACATGTATCTAAAGGCAGCCCTCAAAAGACACAACCTAAGGGAAATCATGATAACATAGACTCCTGGGCATGCAGGTCTTCCAGGAAACGAGGTGGTGGACAAGGAGGCAAAGGAAGTGGCAATTGGCAACACCTCCAACCCCAGGCTCCTACCTAAGCACCTTTGAACGAGAAGATACCTCCCCAAAATGTTGCCCTAAAGCCAATTAGCAGCAAAGCAGGAGCTCGACTCTCAAATGAAAGAGCTATGTTGCTCAATATTGAAAACCTTCAAGCACGCAGAACACATGTTGACCATAAGCCCTACCCTTCCCTCCAATAAATTCCTACAATCTGACTTACCCCACCGATAGGCCTCTTTCATCTTCCAGATGAGAACAGGACATGCACCACTCAATTCCCATCTTCAACACATCAACAAATCGCCAATGGCCACCTGCAGGCACTTACTTCCCAGACAAGAAGGAGATGGTGATACATTTTCTAATATTCTGCCTGCAGCATGCAAAACACTGAAGAGCCCTCAACGACAAATTGAAATGGAAGGCAAGAGACCTCACAATTCTACTAGGCGACCCCAAGGGAATCAAACAAACACTGATCTTTGCCCATGCGACCAGACAGTTCATGTCTACCTTTGGTAACCTAAGCCCACCTTTGAACAAAAGCTAATATGAAACACAGGACTCCATAAGCCTGCCCAGTGAAGAGACCAGTGCTAATACCAAGCATCCAGCACCACACCTGGTGCAACAAAACTACCCCTCCCAATGGCATGACTCCATCCCATCCAGTCTCAAGCTTGGATGAAGATTTCTAGTGGCACAACTGCCACCCTTGAATCCCTAACAAGATCCTACCAGACAACGGCCCAAGCCACAGCCTAGTGCTGTCTTTCTTCTAGTCTCATTTCTCCCCACCCCTAAATATATGCAATTAGCCCCTCCTTTTTTATGCCTTCTTAAAAGACGATTGTACCCCATGCTTCCACTGCCTACAGGCCTTGCCACTTTACTGATAGGTTTCGAAAACACACCATTAGAAATCCACACATATTTAGAACCACACATGTAAATGTCTAGCAAGGAGTGCCATGCTCTACAAGACAATAAATGAGGAAAAAAAAAAAAAAAAAACTTGTTCACCACAAGTCTCAATAACACTATGCCCTTTGACACAAACAAGTAGGTATTGCATTTTTTCATACATATGTACAGTAGTGTTGCTACAATTCTGACTCATAGCTGACTCGAGTCATAACCGAGTGCATAGTTTAGCTGAACCATGCAAAGTCAAGCCGTAATTATGATAGCTGACTCAATCTGCTCTGTTAGCACAACTTCTGACTGTAAGTCAACTAACTGGCAGGTGCAGTCTCAGAAAATTGTAAAATTTAAATTATTTACTACTACAAGTTACAGGACCAATTATGTGCCCATATTTCATCATCATTACATTGTCATTGTTGGTTGATAGTCATGCCATTGTTGTTAAGGGCCAGCCTGAGTGGTGGTGGTGGTGGTGGAACACAAGTTATCACATCGATCGTCTCATCATATGATTGTAGCGGTGTGACCTGCAATCCAGGCAGGTGGTCATGTTGGAATATTTTATTATGGTATATTTGCTTACTTAAGCCATACCTCATATTGTACCATAGTACTTTAGCTCCTACTCAGTGACTTACTTACTGAGTATTCTATAGGTACAATACTATATTCTCCAATATAGTGACTTACTCATGGCCCGGAGCCCATATGAGACACAGCGGACACTGGTATTGGGGACATTGGACGTGATGATGACCCAGTCGGTGACATTCAAAGCATGCTTCGGAGTACTGAGGATGGTTGGAAGGGAGGATTAGTCGACCACCAAGTCTGGCAAGCCACTCGTCAGTGTGGTTGAACCCCTTGAGCGAGGGCGAGTTCTTGTGTATACTCCCACAATAAGGCTGACATCGGCGTTGGGGTTGGTAGAGTTGTTCCGGACAATGAAGTCAATGTGTTCAGTTTCAATCAAGGCCTTGTAAAGGCCCAGGAGGGGGGACCCATAATCAAGATGACTAGTAGCTGGAATAGCTAGCCAGGAGTCCGTGATACGGTGGAGGAGGACTTGCACGTATGTGTCATCTGGCATATCAGAGCAGAAATGATGAGACGCTGGGAGGAGAAGAACCGACAAAAAGCTCGGATCTCACCACCCTCCAGGCATCATCGGGGTTCTCTTCCCATCCTGCTTGTGCGGTTGTGGAAACGGAGTCATTCGTCTCCTCCTCCTCAGAGTCATTGTGGAGTTGAAGACGTATTTGGTCGTTGGTAGTGACAAAAGAAGATGGGAATGAGGAGGTTTCCTCAATGAGTTCTGGGATGGGAGAAACAGATTGAACAACGTAGGTCATACCCATGGTGAAAGGAAGAAGAGAGAGGGACTTCAAAAAGTGTGGTGAAATGGACAGTAATTGTAGCAGCAGAAGTAGGCGTGTTCTAAAGGATGGGAACTTGAGACTTTGTAGTGAAATCAAAAGGTAAAGTGAGGTAACTTTTCTTTGGGGACGAAATCAAACATAAAAATTGAAAAGAAAGGAAAGGATGGGGAGTTTCAGAGCTTGTGGCATTTTTTATAGTCGGCCAGTAGTGCTGCAGAATGTTTTAAGTTCCGCTCAGGAACCCACAAGTCTTCTTCGGCGGTGTATCCTTTCCATCAGATCAGGAAGGAGCAGTGTGCTGCAGAACTCCTATGATGTTGGATCTCTTCAATTTCATATTCTTCTTCTCCTTCTATTAGATCCGGTGGTGGTTGTGGGAAATTCTGTCCATAAGTGTCGTTCTCATGGTAGGGAGATAGAAGAGAGGCATGGAATATGGGATGGATTTTCCATGTTGTGGGGAGACGTAGTTGATATGTGATTGGCAAAAGGACTTTGGTGATGGTGAACGGTCCTTCTCGTTTTGCAGCAAACTTGGGATTAGCTACGAGGCGTTTCAAGTTTCTTGCTTCCAACCATACTCATTCGCCGAGTTTGAACGGGGTAAACCGTTGTTTTGATCTAGCTGCCATAGTTTGCCGAGTGAGTTCGTGAGCGGCAAGAGCTTTGTTTCATGCTGCCATGAGAGTTGATAACCGTTGATTGACTGCCAGAAGGTCTGATGATGGGATAACCAAAGGTAGGGCTTGGGCTTTGAAGCCCATCATGAGAAAGAATGGTGATTTCCCTGTGACCAAGTGGGGGCGATGATTGTGCATGAATTCTGCCATTGCAACGTGATTAGCCCACGTTGTTGGTTCGCTCCCACAGAAGATCTGTAAATAAGTTTCTATCTCTTGGTTCACATCTTCCATTTCTCCGTCAGTCTGAGGATGGTAGGCGGTGGAGATAGCAAGTTGGTAACTGAGAAGTCTCCCCAACTCCCAAGCGAAAAAAGAAGCGAATTGGGAACCTTGATCAGAGATTATCTTCTCATAGAGACCGAATCGGGTAAAGGCATGAGTAAAAAACAATGAGGCAATACCTTCGGCGGTGACGGTGGTTGTAGTGGGGCAGAGAATTACCCCCTTCGTAAGCCCATGGTCGACCACGACCAGGAGAGCATCAAAGCTGGCGGAGGAAGGGAGACCAGTGATGAGATCGCAGGAGATCTGTTGGAAAGGATGGGTGCAGGTGGAAGGGATGGGAACAAGCAGAGGACAGGCGGGATGAGTGTTTGTTTTATGCCATTGACAGACCGCGCAACCAGCGACGTAGCGGCGGATGTACTGGGCCAAGCCAGGCCACCAGTATTGGGCAACGACTAGCTGACGAGTCTTGAGGTATCCTGGGTGTCCTGCTGTTTCATGATCGTGGCACCCAGACACAACAGAACGCCGGAGGGTGTTGTCACACAGGATATATAGGCGACCCTGATAAGAGAGTTTGCCATCCACGTAGGACCAATTGGAGGGAACGTGGATGGCTGAAGAGCCAGGGAAAGGCCTGGGATGGAGCCAGTCTAGGATGACTGGGTCGGAGGCGGAGGCTTTGCAAATTTGGTGATTGAGGGCAGCATCAATAAGGTTCATGAACAAAGAGTCAGGGAGTAGAGTGATGTCAGCATTGTCAGGGGGAGCGTCAGCAGGAATGTGATCAGGGCAGCAAGAGAGAACATCGGGGCCAGCAAGCAATTTTCCAGGAACATGGTCAATGCGAAGGTCAAAGTCCTGGAGATTCAATAGCCAGCAGGCTTGACGATGATTCAACAACTAAGCTTGGTGAAAGTAAGTGAGATTTTTATGGTCTGTAAAGACTTGAACCGGCGAGGAGGAACTGATTAGATAGTTGCGCCAGGCACACAAGGCATGGAGGATTGCTAGAAGTTCGTCATCATGGATATCATAATTGCGTTTGGCAGGCGTGAGAGATTGCGAAAGATAAGAGCAGGGATGCCAGTCCCCGTTAGCATCAGATTGCAAAAGAATACCACCAGTCATCCATTTGGAAGCATCAGTGGTGATGGCAAAGGGCTTAGTTAAATCAGCAAGTTGGAGGACGGGCTTGGTTGTAAATTTCGCTTTGAGCAAGTCGAAGGCGAATTGACAGGTTGGGGTCCACTCCCATGGAATGGTTTTCTTGGTTAGATCGATAAGCGGGCGAGCGATGGTGGAGTAATCATGGATAAAACGATGATAGAAATTAGCGAATCCGAGGAAGGAGTGGACTTCTTTAAGGTTAGTTGGTGCTTTCCAAGTGGAAATACCATCCAACTTGACCGGGTCCATTGCCAATTGACCAGGCTTGACAATCATTCCAAAATATTTGACTTTGGAGGTATCAAAAACACATTTTTCCAGTTTTAGATGTAGGTCTAGTCCGACCATGAGTTGCAGAACACGTTTGGTGTTACATTCATGGGTTTCTCTATCAGGGGAGTAGATTAATAGGTCATCCATGTCAATAACTAACCACCCTTCCATGATCATGTTGTGGAATGAGTTATTCATAAAACGTTGGAAAGTGGCGGGAGAGTTAGTCATGCCAAAGAATATAACTGTGGGTTCAAACAATCCTCTATGCGTGATAAATGCTGCTTTCCATTGATTGCCGTCTTTGATACGAACGTTGTTATATCCCCATCGTACATTAAGCTTGGTAAAGTGTTTTGCTATCCTAAGTTTATCGATCAGATCTGTAATAAGTGGCAGGGGGTAAGCATCTCGGATGGTATGGTTGTTTAGATAGCGATAGTCTTGACAGGGACGGAGTTTGCCATCTTTCTTTTTGATGAAGAAGAATGGCGAGGCTTGAGGGCAGTTTGAGGGTGGATCTTGCCGGATTTGAGATGTTCATCAATAAAGTCATCAGCTGCTTTGGTTTCATCAGTAGACAGTGGATAGAGTTTACCAATTTTTGGAATGAAGAAATCTTTCAGGTTGATTGCATGATTGTATGGCCGGGTTGGTGGTAAAGTTCTGGCCACTACTTCGGAGAATACTGATTGGTTGTCTTTATATTCTGTTGGAAGAGTTACTTTCGGTTTGTTGGTCAGGTTTTGTATGGCTAGATCTGTTGACATAGTATAAGCTTTTACCATAGCTGGAGATATGCATTGTGGAGTTAGATAGTGTTTATCGCCTTTGATGACACAAGTGATACAATAGGACGTTACTGCTTTCTTGGTGAAGTCCTTGGGTCAGAGGAAGTTCTCGTTGTTAGTTTCAAGGTAATTGTAAAGTCGCTTGTTGAATTCATGGGTTATCAAGGTGTGGCATACTGGATGAGGCTCAATTTTGTAATATCCTGGGGCTCATTGGGTTTTCAGACTATTTTTCCTGATTTCGGTAGCAAGGTTGTTTGACTGGTCGGTTCTCGCTGAAGATGTAACTGATTTCTTTTCCAATTAATGGCAGGATGTTCCTATTGGAGCCATGGAAACCCTAGGATGATGCAGTCATTTCCACATCCCATAACGTGGAAGAGAGCCTTCATAGTGACATGTCCAATGGTAACATAAAGATCTGCAGTAAAGTAAATTGTTCCTTTGGCGTTTATGGACCCATCGACATTTTTGACAGGAATTGGGGTTGGCAATCTGATACAGGGAATTCAATTTTTTCGAACAAATCCCCAATCGAGGCAGTTGATGTGTGCTCCTGAGTCTACAAGGGCGGCAGTAACGACGGTTTTCTTGGTATTCACGGGGATTGATAGTGTAATGGTCACAAATAATGACTTCTTGGATTTGGATTGTACAGGCGAGTACTTAGTGTGAGAAGGAGAGGCTGACGTCGTTACAGACTCTCCTTTTAAAAAGACTGGACCTTGTTGATTTTGTCATCTTCGTTGTCACATTCCATCAAGTCCAGGATTTCTCCCATCTCTTCTTCATCTGTTCTTTTCACAACTACATCAACATCTTTTTGCCTCTTTTCCTCCCAAGTGGCTTTGATGTTGACAAAACGGGTTTTGCATTTGTTGGCCGAGTGACCAGGGAGATGACACTTGAAGCAGAGTCCTCGTTCTTGACATTCTTTATGGGATTCAGGTGTGAGCTTGGGTGGTCTGGCAATCGTAGCTGCGTCGACTTCCATGGCATTTGGGTCCTTGCGGGGGAAGGAGAAAGGACGTGAGGTGGAAGTGGGGGTATTAGAGGTACGTTCTTTAATTTCCCTAACTCTTTCCCAAGCAGCACTGAACAATGCCACTTTCTCATACCATTTATCAATAGAATCTGGTACTGGGTCCATGGTCATGATGTGCATCATAAGGCTTGAGGGAATTCCTGCGGAGTAGTAGCCGATCAAAATGTTGTCGTCGGTAATACTGGCATGTGCGGCATTGGTCTGGAACTCGGTGATGTAGAGACTAAGAGAAGGGGTAAATATGCCTTTACTCATGGTCATCTTCTTGGTAGAGAGCCATCTGATAGCCTGATTGATGACGTCGTGGTGTTTAAATCCTCTATTGAGTTTGGATGTAAACGAAGCCCAGGTTCCCATGTTGAGGGTGCCATTGTTTTATATGCAGCTAACATGGAAAGTGGATACCCAGCTTTTGGCCGATCCTTTGTTCATATATGAGAGAGCAAATGCGATCTGCTTGGCATCAGTGTTGTAAATCTCTGAGTTAGTGCTGAGGTAGAACACGACATTGTTGAACCATCCTGGGTATTCGGGATAAGTTCGATTGAACTCCTGAGGGGCATTGAGTTGTAGTTCAGTGGGTTGGCTAGCCATATCGGATGGCAGTATAGTAGCAAGGGGTTGAGGTGGAGGTTTGATGGGTGTTACAGGCGAAGTTTCTTCGTTGTCTTCATCTTGGTCAGAGATTACTGGAGAGAGTTCCTCGTCGTTGTCGGATGAGTCCGAGATAACTGCGGGTGGTTGTCGAGGGGTTGTTCCCGACGTTCTGGGAGTACTATGAGACAGGATGAAGAGCGATACAGCTCACGATAACAGTGGCCGTGCAGAGGATTAACTTTGAGCTTTTGTTACGTGTGGGCCGGGTAAGCTCGCATGTATCCGCAAAGTAACTGGGACTGGGACTAGGACTAGGACTAGGGAAGGCCTCTTTGGAAGAACCTTTGCTGAGACTGAGGGACTGGGAGACCGAAGTCGACAAGTTTGCTAGGCAAGACTAAGCATAGTATTGCGGAGCTCAAAGTTAAGGGTACATGGTCGTACTATGTGGGTTTATATAGTGCTAGATATGGGGCACGGACCATGTACGAGAAAGGGAAAAAGTCAGAAAAGGATAGAGGCAAGGAATAGTATGGAATGCGATGGAAATGGAAAGAACCCTGTTGAAGGATGGAGATTAGTGAGGCTATGTATGACTCAGTTAGATGAGTTATTGGAAGACTGAAGAATTGGAGAGAAAGAAATGTATGTAATCCTGATGATGAGTGAAAGGTGAACCCGTAGGTTACTGTAAAGGAGTCATTGAGGAAGGTTAAGGAAATGGTGAAAAGAAGGTAGATAAAAGAGTAAAACGTAACAGGAGTATAGAAGCATGCAGAACACTGTGGGCTGATGAAGGAGAGTGGCTGACACTGCTGTGCCTGTGCCTGCCAAAAGTAAGACCATTGGAGGAGAGTTCACCACCAGGGGAGGTGGTGGTGTAGTTTGTGGACGGGGCATACAGTGGTTCAAATAACTGTCTGCATGTTTGCACATTCTGCATTCAATAATTTCAATGTCATTGAACCCAATAACCCCTAATCACAGCCTAACCAAATGTAGATATAAAATATAGTACCTACTCTTGGCGTTCTACCAGTCCAAGGGATATAGATAAGGGTTGACAAAATGGCAGCTATTTTAAAATGACATGTCATGTGGACAGTTTTTTGGCTTTCCCAAAATTCAACTATCTAGTACTTGATATCAGCTTTCTTGGCCTTGATAACTGTTTCAACTCTTCTAGACATACTTTTTGCTCATATTTGACATTGTTCCACAGAAGTCTTCCTCTACTCTACCACTACTCTTTTCCATAATTAATCAACTTCTGTAAAAGCACTTCCAGAAGCTAAATGATATTTTGTAATGTGATTATAAGTGTTTTAAATTGGGTTAAGGTTTGTAGATTGTGCAGATCAACCCAAAAGTATGATCTCCCACTCTTAAAACCATCTGTGTATTCTTTTAGAGGTATATTTTAGGTCATTATCTTGTTGAAAGATAATATCATCCCTTGGAATTTCAGATTTCTGTATGCTCTATGGCAATTCTTCCTTCCAAATGATTATATATTGTTCAGAATCCATCCTTCTTTCAATCTCACACAAATCTCCATACCATCTCACCTTATGTACTTCCCATATCATTAGCGAAACTGCTTGAACCTAACTATATTCTTGATATCTCTAGTAATTAGCCTCATACTCTTGTCTATCTAATCCAATCTTGTTGGTTTTCATCTCATTTGGCTAATATAACTCTCTTCCAGTGCTCCACACTCCAATGCTAATATTTGAGAGCATAGATTAATCTTTTTCTATGGTTGACTCAAAAAAGAGTGTTTTTCTTTTTTACTACACCTTTCAATGAAATCTTCTTGGAATACCTTTCACTCTCTGTGAGGGGACAGGTAAGTGAACAATAGAGCTGATTGATTAGGTAGCTTGGACAACCTTTTGGCCTTACCAGTTATGATTTGCTAAACAATAACTCTCTTGTTTATAGCAAATAACTTGAAAAGATGACCATTATGAAGCCTAGGCCTCTCTAGTTGAATTTCCTAAAGGCCCTAGGCTGCTGTAAACTTCCATATGTCACTTTAGAAGATACACTTCCTGATAGAAAGTCTAAGAAAGAAAAAAGAGATGATATCATGTCTTTAAAAGGTAGAAATGAGTATCATGATGATAGTGAGCATATAAACATAGGTTGGTGGTGTCTATATATATTAGCTCACACTTAGTTACATAACGGTGACATAATAGAACCATTTTTGAGCATATGTAATCATATTACAGCATGCTAGGGTCTAATACATATGATCAAAACATAAAGTCAAAAAATTGTCTGCATGACATGACATTTTAAAATAGCTGCCATTTTGTCAACTCTTATCCATATCTCTTTATTCATGAACTAGTAGAAAGCCAAGAGTAGGTACTATATTTGCTATCTACATTTGATTAGGCTGGGAGTAGGGGTTATTGGGTTTAGTAACATTGAATGCAAAATGTGCAAACATGCAGACAGTTGTTTGAGCCACTGTATGAGTATTCTCTGGTAGTATTGTACCTGCCAAACAGGTTGTGGGGGTCATGAATCATGATGGGGCTGAAGCAATGAGAGTGGGATGCAGAAGTGGTAGGAAGGTTGTGGACCAATGAGGGGGAGTGGATGCTACTGGGTACCACTGCCATAGCTGCACCTGCCAGAAGAAAGACCATCAGAGGAGAGTTTGCTACCACTGAGGTTGTAGACAGCAGGGGGAGAGATGCTGTTGTTAGGAGGGGTGTGTAAGGATGACCAGGGGAGGTGGTGGTATAGTTGGTTGAGAGCATACAAGTATTCTCTGGTAGTGCTGTGGTCGCTGAACAGGTTGTGGGGGTCATGAATCGTAATGGGGTTGAAGTATATAACACTGTGAATCAATGGGGGAGAGTGGGTGCTACTGCCATGGCTGTGCCTGCCAGAAGTAAAACTATCGGAAAGTTTGCCACCACTAAGGTTGTACATGGCAGGGGGAGAGATATTGTCGTCAGGGGGGCATAAGGACGACCAGGAGAGGCCATGGTGTAGTTGGCAGAGGGGGCATACGAGTATTCTCCAATAGTGTTGATCAAGTTAAGGGAGGTGAAGACTTGCAGTCAAGATGTGAGGATGAGGAAGGACCTGGTGCTGGGACTGATGAGTAATATATAGGAGTGAGAAGGAAAATACATACAAGTCATGGGGGAAATGCCATAGGAAGACTGAGGGTACTGGAGATAAGGCTGAAGGTTGGAGAGGGAATAGTAAGTGAAGGGGGTATCCATAATAGTAGCATTGGTAGGGCCGTAGGAGTGCTCAAACCTCAAGGAGGGTAAATTGCATGGTAAACCAGGTAAAGTCGATGTGCAGAAATGAAATCTTGAATAAAACCAACTGGAATATGAGGAAATGCTGATATAGTGGTGAGGACTCTCAGGAGGAGACGCTGGTTAGCAGAGTCGAGAGTAGGCTCACATAAAGAGCCAGTGCTGTCATTCCAACCACATGGTCTGCGCCATGTGCAAAGTTGTCAAGCCTTACTCTTTGGCCTGCTATGGATCTTGTCATAGGCCCCGTCTGGATTCTGGAGTTATTGTGCCAGTGATCGTCTTGAGGCTTGAGGTACTTGAAAGTTGATTCTGTAAAAGTTGGGCTGGCTACAGTGGCCGCTGCACGACTTCAGTCAAGAAAAATAAATATTGTAGCAGTACGACACAAGAATTGTTCTAATACGTGAAACAACTTTGAAAGGACATCATGACAACTCCAAGATGAGAAGCCAAATGATTGCAACTATACAGTACTGCCTTTCACGATCTCTACACAACCAATGACTTCCACTATAGCCTCATCAGCATTTCTTCTAGCGTTCACAAGATGGCCTCTTCTTCTTCGACATCTTCTTCACTGAGCTGGTTTTTGATCAACACCCAGTAGTTCCTAAGTTTGAGGCGGTCTTGTTTCAATGAAAACTTATGAATCTGTAGGGCTGCCATCAACATGGGACTGACTCAATTTCATTTCTTCATATTGATCTCAGCACTTGACGAAAATTCATGCTTGCAGGGAACTGAGGATGGCTAAATAGTGTTGCCTCAGCTCAGCTTTTGTATTTTTCAGCTTATTTCATCTAGTGCACTCAATTTTCATTTCTGACAAATATCATCAGAATATGAAATGTAGTTTGAAATGGCCT
This sequence comes from Veloboletus limbatus, assembly GCA_038088635.1. Classification (NCBI taxonomy): domain Eukaryota; kingdom Fungi; phylum Basidiomycota; class Agaricomycetes; order Boletales; family Boletaceae; genus Veloboletus; species Veloboletus limbatus. Next base: position 33,234 of record JBBPJJ010000078.1, read on the forward strand.
CTATAGGTTTCCTTAATACACCCTAATATAGTAATCTGGCCATTTTCAAGATATTGCCCTTGGTTCACTTTTAGCTCAGCTTTTGTCAAAATAGCTTAAATGAAATATCTTAAAAATGGTCAGATCAATGATAGTCAAAAAGTGTTTTCCTGATAACAACACCTAAAAATTACATTATTACACTGCGAACATGTATATTAACCAAGTAGATGATGAGATATAAAATGCCAGCTTGAAGCTATGGCAACACTACGGCTAAATGGGGAGGTAATCCATTGCCATCCGAAATATGGTTGGAAATTGGTGCTGTTCAAACTGAAGATACATTAGTACTGAATAGTATTGTGGTAGTTACTGTTAAGTTGGACTCACCTTCCAGAAAGCAAGTACATCAGCATTCTGATGTGAGATCATGATGTATATGACCCAAAAACCTTCTTGACAGACACTTGTCCTGCTGGGTCTTCAACATTGTCATCTGAGCTGATCTACATGTCCTCGATCCCATACTGTACAGCAAGAGACATGACAGAGCCCAATTCATGGAGTTCAGGATTCAATGGGGGAGGGAGACTTGTATTAGTATATTTTGCATGGTATTGTCGTAAAAGACATAGATAATCATTTGATCATGTTATCACACATGTGTAAAGATTACTTACATTTCCTATAATGTCTACTCTCGCCAACAGGGCTCCATTGCACCAGTGCTTGGACACCCATGAAAAGCATATACAATGATCCACAACTATGATACCATGTTAGCCTTAGGTTTGAACTTTGAGGCACCATATAGTAAATACCACATTTACACATTGCAAACAAATATGTTTTATTGGAATGCAAGCTATCATGATAGTGTTTGGCCCAGGAGAGTCCTTCACGAACTAACGCTCTCAGTTGTGGGTGACTTGTTGATTCTTTCATTCACTCCCATTTCGTCATGAATGTTTTGTATGCTGGTAGAGTACTGCCGATAAATGACTTTCATTCTCCACACATCGCATGCTGGGCTTTGTAGGGAGCCTGGAAATTGTGATCTTGTGAGAACTGAAAATGTGTTGCATGATCATGGCATGACTGACCTCCAGGATATACTTGAGGTCCTGCAGCACTATCCAGTTGGGTCCTGTTAAGTTATCCACAACAATACACCAATTCCATAGTACTGACAAAAACACTTCAATCACCTGAAAAGTGGAAACATATACATCAGTAGATGGGTTTCAAAATGGTTTAGACAAACCTGGCATAAGACCCGAATTTGCTTGATCATAAGATAAGTTGAGTCCCAGTGTGTCTTCACATCACAGAGAAGTTGCAGAGGAGAAAGCTTGATGGATATGGTACCGTCAGTAAATGCCCCATCTTTGTTCTCATTTTCAATGGTCTTGTAGAAATTGTGTCGACATTGACCAGATGAATGGATACTGCATACTGTGTCTCTGACATGCTTGATAGGATCATGCAGCACTGCTTGAACGTACTTAGCTTTATGAACTGAGCTGAAAGGATGACTCCACATATCTGGCACATGGGAAAAATCGGTGTGTGAGTAGTTCTCGATGGTATGCTGAATGCAAATATTGATGATATGGGGAAAGCAGCAAGTCCGACATTCATTGGCATTGATAGTTGACTCATGCTTGTCTCATAAGAGCTTTTCAGAGTGATATCATTGTTTGATGTGTTGTCAAGGGTGAAGTGGCCAAGCTGTATAAAAATTAGCATGTGTATTGAGTTCATCAGGCCTCAAGGAGTAACTGACCTGCGTGACGGAAATCCCAGCATGATTGAGAAGATGCAGCATTACTTTCATGAGTTCTTCACCACTGTGGAAGGAAGTCAGGTGATGAAAAGCAATCAATGTGGTTTTGAGGGTGAGTCCAGCAGATGGCCCATCTTCTGCAATGCAGTGGGCAGTTATTGCAATGTAGAAGTCATAGTTATTAGCCGACCAAACATCTGCAGTGAAGGATATTTTGCCGAGGGCTTTCTATGGAGGCTTGAAAAACTAATTAAATAGGGAAGTGACTAGTCATAGTGCACCTGAAGATCAGCCTTGAGTCACATGAAGTGGTCTCGCCAAGTCTGTTGTTATGTATGGACCAGGTAGGTTTGCATGTATCCCGCAAAAGAGGTAGTCACAGATGACAGCTTTGGTGGCGAGGATGAGAGGATGAGAAAGGTGCTTCTGAAGAGGCCTTGCGGAATGAGGACAAGGGACAAGAGCAGGGGGTCGAAGCAGAAGCCTGCAAGTTCAGATGCAAACTAAGGGTAGATTGTGGGAGAACTAAACTAAGGTACAGGTCTGTCCTACCAAGCTTTATATAATGAGGAATGATGTGCACAGACCAATGCCAAAAGAAGAAGAAAGTGTCAGGAAGATAAAGAGGCTGTATGATGACTCAGTTGATGAGTCAAAGATAAGTGATAAGTGATAAGTGATAAGAAATAAGGAGATAAGGAGGCAATGCATGTGAAATGAGAAGCAAGGCTGTGTAGGAAAAGGGGTTGATGGCAGAAGAAAGGTGAACCCATAGGTTACCATGGAGAAGCCATCAATAGAAATATAAGATAAGTCCAAAACAAGCGAGAAGGCAAGGGGAATCATAACATCTGTAGTATCAACTGCTGCATTTTCATATGATGGGAAATATTCACATCTTTGATGCCTCCATTGAGCATTGATTGAGCAGTAGAAGGAGCTTCTGAAATTCGGGACATTCAATCATGTAGATCGCCTAGATATCCCAATTGATTAGCAAAATACATATCACACTAACCAAAATGTTCTTTACCTGATCATTGGCAATGATAAAGTTCACTAGGTACTCATGGAATGCCTTGTGTGAGAATTCGATAATGCCAGTATCGGGGTCTGTTGTGTACTGGCCAGCCAGGACATCATCGCCCGCTTTCTGAGGTGGAGGTGGAGGAAGATTGTTGACGGTCACACCAGGCAAGCTAAGCATTTCCCTAAGAGTATTGTACATATATCCCGAAGTGATAGCAGCCTTTATTAATGGAGATTGTGGCAGCCAGCACTGTTCTTGAAGCTTAGTCAGGTGCAAGAGAGCATGCACCAATTCTAGATGGTTGTGAAACATTGTATTCAAAGTTTTTTCTGGCCTAGACCCAAGATCATCCATGTACGATAGATCAGAGACATGAATTTGCAAGAGTAAAGAAACCTACATTCATGCAATATAGACACACTGTTTCATTCTTCTCTTTCCGAAGGAAGTGGCAGAAGTCATGTGCTACATTTTTCCCTTGTGCCAAATGATTGGAGCCAATGGATCGGTGGTAGCTGTGTTAAGAGTCCCAGTGGTAGCATTCAGATAACATTCATTATCCTCCCCACACTGTGACATATTGTTAGAGGTATCAGTGTGGGTCCCATCTGAAAGATTGGAATCAATATCCTCCTCATTGTCGCTATTTTGCTCAGTGGCCCCACCATGATAATGGGCAGGGGGTTGGCACTGGCTATGGGCAGGGCGAGAGGGACCTGTTCTGACTGCTTTCTTGTGGCTGTGGGCCATGGGACAAAAGGCTATAAGGAGTAGATTACTGCTGGAAGGTTGATTTACTTTCACTGTGTTTATGCTGTCAGCACCACATATCATAGGGCTTGAATGGTGAACCCTTTCCTTGCACAACATGCCCTAGGGCTCATCTTGGGTACCAAGATCCGATTTCATGATCAGGTAACAAAACATACTGTATATGTCAATGAGAATATTGCTGCAAGGATCAGATTACAATTGATCCAATCAGTTTCTGTGATTTCTGTGTGCTGTGGCACATCTGCATAAGTGATTATGACTTTAGACCCTAACATAGGTGAGTGGAGTCATTGTGATGTGGAGGAATGGACTGAATGATGGTGGAGCTCAGGCTATTGACAAGGTTATCAGAGAGGTTTCCCTTTGCTTGGAATTCATTATCATCAGCATGAGATTACCTACTGCCACAATAAACAGCTTTGTACCAGCCTTGATAATGTGTTCAGAAACACATGTGGACCTTGATTTGATATAGAGTCTTGAGTTTAAGTTCGATGCACAACAACATACATATCAAAACTGAATCAATTGACTGAGATGCTCCAGCAGGACCCTGTCACTCTAGGCTTCAATTGGAATGAGTTTGAAGAATGTGCACTGCAATCTCACTTGGTGACCAATGGATGGGCCTCATTGGAAGGTGCTGATGCCAGATGGTGGGGCTGTCTGTAACTGTGAGGGGGTGGGATGTTTGTGCATGCAGTGTATGGACTGTTTGATCCACTGCTTAGCTGCTGGAGCCTGCTCCCAAGTCTCTGGTAACTTGCATTGTAGGGCTTAGCGATGAGCACTGACCACTGAACAGTAAGGCTGCCTGAATTCTAATGCCATGGCGGACATGGTAGCACTCAAAGCAGCTGGGAAGATGGATGTAATTGGATGCCTGAAGTTCAGAGTCAGTGGCTATGAATCTGGTGAGAAGCATTGTTACTAATGTGGGACTTCGAAATTTGAACCCCAAACTGCTGTCAACATCGTCAGTGTGCATAATGGTGGAGTTTCCCTTGCATAGTTGGAACTCTGGAGCACCCTGATTCCAAAGACAACCAACACAAGCCTCAAGCCTTGAGAACGAAAATTTCTGGGTAAGCCTAGTAACCAGTTTGAATCTGAGGTGAAGTGCTCTGAATGTTGCTCTGAGCACATAATAGTGATACATTATTACAAACTCAGAACTCGCTATTCCAATCAAAAGGAAGGCATGGGAGCATTGGATATTATTATTGTTGACGGAAGATATATACTGGAGGAAGTACTAGGAGTGGAGTCAAATGGTGGGTAAGTGGTAGTGGTTGAATCTCAGCCAGCTGAAATATTTTCTCAGCCAAAGTATGTCATGCTTGGGACATTGTTGAGAAGCAACATGTGGCAATCAAGCTGGAATCAGTCAACAGACAATCATTTTATTTAGAACACAAATACAGAGTTCTCAATAACCTCCAAGCTCAATATGATGTCAAATTGCCCTGACCTCTCTTGTTTGGCAGAGAGGGATCCTACCACACTATGGTTATCGACTACCTTGGTCCATCATTATACAAGTTACACCAAACATTCCCAGGTGTATTCCAGTTGCACCATGTCACTACCTTGAGTTCACAAATAGTCAGTATTATTATCTCATGTCTCACTGAATTGTCTGATGTTCATTTGCATTATCTACTGTAGGTATCTCGATGAGAATCTTGAATATATCCATTTCCGTAATTTCATCCACTGTGACATCAAACCACAAGATATCCTCATGGGTATTGGAGAATACAAGGAGAAAGTATTTCTTGTTGACTTTGGTACTGTGAAACAATTCCACCATCCATCATCATGGATCCACATTCCGATCTGACAACATGGTCAGCTTGTTGGTACACCAGCATTCATGTCTATCAATAGTCACTATGGGCTAGAACTGAGCTGTAGAGACAACCTGGAGTCTCTCACATACACCCTAATGGATCTTTATTGTGGAACGTTACCATGGTTGGGAGAGCATCAATCCAGTTCATCATTGATTCAGCAAATGAAAGAATCAATGAAATCCAGTTGTACTCTAGAAGTGCCGATAGAACTCTCTGCTTTTCTCTCATATGCTCACTCCCTTTCATTTA